>QLPG01051322.1:0-13408 GCA_003314385.1 Gomphus sp. MG54 | reverse complement strand
AGACAAGGTGGGTGGAGAGAAGAGAGGGAAGACTTGCAACTGTAGAGGCAGATCCTGCCACTTCAGGGGCCTGAGTGGATGTTTCCCCTACATCAGCTTGCTGGGCCTTCTGCTCCTTCTGCTTTTGCTTCTTCTCCTGCTTAGCCCTCTGCCTCCATTCCAAATTCAACTTTTTTGCATTTGCAAGTGAGTAACAGGCATCTGTGTTGTGTGTGGATAATTCACAGAAGGTACACCACTTGGTAGATGTCTGAGTCGAGGAAGAGGAGGGAATTTGCTTGTTTGCAAGCATGGCAGACTGGGCAGAGCGATGTAGATGATTGCTTTCTTCAGTAACAAAAGGAATCAATGACTTTAGCCTTGTCAACATCCTTTTGGAGAAGGAGTGCAGATGTGAAGTTGTCAAACTCTGCAGAGAGTGCTCAGATGAGTGTCATGACCACCAGCTCTTCATATTGTTTGTCAAGAGTATATGAGCCATCTGATGGACGAAGATTTTGACACAATCGCATGGCAGTGGTGACACGACCAATGAGTGAATGGAGTTTCTCATCTGGCTCTTTTCTGATATTGAATAGAGCATTATAAGCATTGAAACGAGTTCCTGCTTGTTTCTGCACATGAAATTTACGAAGGGCATCCCACATCTTCACCGGATCATCCTCAAGTGTCAGGCTCCGGGAATGCCAAGGAGTGGCCAAGTCCTGCAGGATGGGAATAGTGGCATGGCTTCAATGTGCTCATGTGTTGCGCCCTACTTCCCATGCATGCTACCGATTTAGGACAGAGGGATACCTGGGAGAGTGCTGAGAGTGTCGGCCCAGGTAAAGGACTTGGGAGAGGAGAGGGGAGGACAAGAAGGCGTAAACCTAGTTGATTTCCAGAACGAAGAACCATCTACATACATTGGCTACTTATATAGGCTAATAAGTGAGATGTGGAACAGAGTGGCACAAGGAATGGAGAACAATAAGGTATGAAGAATCATATGGAGGTATTGTCCACAATGATCAAGAATAGAACAAGGAATGTGGATGATAATAGAACAATGAAATATGACTGAGAACAAAAGAGTGAGTGAGAATAGAACAATAGAGAGTGGCTGAACATAAAACAATAGGGCCACTGCCGAGTGGCAACAAAGAGTGAATGTCCTGAGGGTAAATAGGCAAGGGAAAGGACAGGGAATAATGAAGAATAAGAGGGTGGGATAAGGATAATAAACCAAATGATGAACTGAATGTACCGAGCCAAGGCCACACACTGGTGAGGGATAATATGGGTAAGGGTTGGCTGGTCGGTACTGCCGAGTAAATCAGAGCATGGTATCGTGGGCTTTACATCAAGTCCCTGAACATGCACATGCTGTCCTGCCTCTAAAGTTGCAGCAATCAGGCCAGCTACCATCTCCTGATCCAAATCCCACTTTCCTGATCTGGAGACACTGTAGGGCACTTCTTCTTGTCATTAACAAGCATCCACAAACCCTTAGAGCATAACCTGGCAGTCATATTGAATGCCCAGCCATGATAATTTGTATCTGACAACATGGGAAATTTTGGAGAGGTGGTATCGTCATTGGAGGTGGATGTAGACATGGTTTTTTGGTGAGGTTGGTATGAAGATTGGTGTATTGTGGGTGAATGAATGAATGGATCGATATGCCTCGTCTATGGGCGCTTAATTTCTTATTTAAGCGATGGACAAATGGAGCAGATATAGGCAAAATATGATGCAGAAGATGCAAAAACAGAGTTGAACACCAAGCAGTGGCCAAGCAGTGTCCTAAGGAGTGTCCTAAGGCTCCTAGAGATCGGAAAAATGGTCCAAATGGCACCAGTTACTCCCCAACAACTTCAGAACTTCAGGGCTCAGAATAGGATGGCACAACCTTGCTGCAAATCAGGTGAACTGTTAAGAATCTGCAGACTACAGATTCCAGCACCCAAGGATAACAAGAAGCCTCAGTCAACCGGCAAACTAGTCAAAGACTAGGCCAGGGGTGTGGCTTTGCAAAACTAGGCAATGAGGAGGGATCCTGTCCTACCACTGGCTGGCTGAAGTCCTTAGGAGGTTGTTGAGCAACTGCTGGGAGAAGCTGAGGGAAAGGAAAGGGAAAGGAGAGCTGTAATAGGGCAAAAAAGAGAAGTTGGTGTCGTTGTTGAGGTGTTTTTATATTGACTAAATAAGCTCTGATCTGGGATCAATTGCTGGCCAATGATAGAGGGCCTAGATAAGTACAAAACACAATAGGTGGTGTTGTGTAGATGTCTATAGATCAAGCGCAGGGCCCATAACCTGTTGGAGCGCAAAAGTGAAAATTGTGTTATTATGTAAGCTAAATTCAAACTCAGATCAATACATCGAAGATGTAATACATAAAACAAGTCATATATGGTCAAATACCAGCCATACCAACTGGAAACATAAAAGGGGACTTCAGTGTATCTCAACACCTTTACCTATACTATCCTCACTACCATGCAGTCTCGGCTTGGCACATCCGGTACATTGTCTAGACTATCTCTCCCACCTATCCCTTCCACCTCTCATTATTCTCTCATTTCCCAACCATTTCCTTACCTGTCCTCCCCTGGGACACTCAATATCCACTTATTATTTCAGTCACAGCCCTATTTTTTTATTTTCAGCCATCCTCCATTGTCTTATTCTCATCCACTCCTTCATTATTTTATTCTCAGCCATACTCTATTATTCTATTCTCGCCTACATTTCTTATTCTATTCTTGATCACTGTGGACAATGCCTTCACATGGTTTTTCATACCTTATTATTCTCCATTTCCTATGCCACCCTGTTCCACATCTTGCTTCTTAACCCATATAAGTAGCAGATGTATGTAGATTGTTCCTCAGTCAGAATATCAACTTGGCTTAGACCCCCTTTTCTGCCTTTCCCCTGTCCAAGTCCTTCACTCAAGCCAATGCCCTTGGCACCTTTGCCAGTACGACTCCTGTCCAAATTAGTGGCACACACAGAATAGCAGGGCGCAATGCATAAGCACGTTGAAGCCTAGCCACCTCAAAACAGCCTACAGGACATTGACCGAATCCTTGGCCTCACTGAGCCCTGACAGTATATTCTAAGTGACACTTCTTTCCATACCACCTCCGTTCTTATGATCATGCCCCCATGTACTAGATCCACAGCCCATATGGATGACAATTGACTCACCCCCACAGTAAATCAATGAACAGAGCGTGAAGCCTCTGGAACCCCGCCCCTTCTCATTGGTTATACTTCACCAACAATAGAACTGCGGCATCTTGCCTCTCCCTTTGAGCAAGAACCACACATCGAAGAGGTTGCTGACGATGACATTGAATACACAGATTACAACAATGACAATCAAGAACCCCATCCGGCAGAGGACGAACCCAGTTTAGTACATTATGACGCAGATGCTGAAACTGAGGAGCAGCCTCAACACCCCCAACAGGCAAACATGCCTGAACCTTCCCGCACTCCAATAGCCATGCCTTCCTAACCTGTGGTTACACCCCATCAACCTGTGACCATACCCTCATAACCCATGGCCACACCTCCTCCACTTGCAGCTGTACTGCCACAGGCCAGGCCAGCTCCCCAAGCCAGACCAGCCCCACAGGCCAGGTAGGCTCTGCAAGCCAGGCTACTTCCTAGGGCCAGGGCCCCCATGAACCTGGCCAACAATAATGACCTTTTAAATGCCATTCTCGAACTCAGCAGAACTGCCTGGAACCACCGACAAGATGGTCAAGCTGCAAGAATTTGAGAACCAGAACCCTTCGATGGGACTGACCCAAAGAAGTTAAAGGGCTTCATCTTCCTTTGCAGAATGGACTTCCGCACCTGGCCTAACTCGTTCCCCGATGATAGGCAAAAAGTCAATTACATGGTCTCCTACCTAAAAGGAATTGCTCTAGAATGTTTTGAGCCTTACCTAATGGGTAACCCCAATATGGAACCCCACTGGACCAGTAATCTGGAGCTTTTTATCAATGAGTTACAGATCAACTTTGACTCTTGGGATGAGAAAGCTGATGCTGAGATGGCCCTCGAAAAGCTAACTATGCAGGACAACCATAAAGCCACTAGGTTTTTTGTGGAATTTTACAGGCTTGTGGCTTTTGTCGACTACAATGACAATGCTCTCCTCTGCAAGGCATACATGGCACTGCTGAAGCACATCAAAGACGGCCTCATCTATTTTGATAAACCCCATACACTCGACGAACTTTGAAATCATATCCAAAGGATTGACATGAGGTATTGGGAACGAAAAGCTGAACAGTCTGTGGAGGGTAGTAATGAGCCAAAGAAAGATATAAGATTGGACAAGCCTGGCAACAGATCCACCTCAGACAACTGCCAGTAACCTAACAGCAATGATAACGGCAGCAAGGACACGTCTAAGAACAAAGATGAGAAAATGCACTAGCCAAACCCACCTGAGTATACTAAGACCCTCAGAAAGGATGGCAAACTTCTCCCAGCAGAGTGACAAAGATGCATGGATAACAACCTGTGTCTCCTCTGTGCTGCCAGTAATCACAAAGTCACCAAATGCCCCAAGGCAACTAAAGCATGTGTGACAACCACTCCTGACTCTGTCTCACAGGCATCTGATGCCTTGGACGTCAATGCTGAGGATTTAGCAATGGCGACCGAAGACTAGTATGCCATCTGTTAGCCTCTGAGCACACCGAGTGTTGCATTGACTTGGTAGATGCTAGTAGTGAGGTTTAGATCAATGCTCCTATGTCCCCGCATTTTCCTTTAATTTTCTATCATCTAATTGGGTACCGAACATTCTTGGCACCCTACCTCAATGCTTAATCATATCAGCAGCCGTTCATAGTTACCATTTTATTTTATTTTATTTAGATTTCTTGATCCAGTATTGCTCATTTGATTACTACTGAATACATAGACATGTCACTAGATCATCCATCAGGACAAACTCAGTCCACCATCCATCTGTCACATCACTAAATCTATTGGTCAGTAATATTCGGTCACAACTCACTCACCTGCTATGATCCGTTAATTAACAGGGTATTGGGCAGTATTACATTCCATCACACCACTAACACCTTTAGGTGCATCCTGATAGCCTTGCACTTGCCACTGCTCCAAAAGCCTCACCCAGGATCCTGTTCCATCGCTGGAAGCTCTGCCAATAGCTCTAGTCAATACAACTGCCTCATGCATGCTTGTATACCAGAATGGCTGGCAAGTTTTAGCTGGGACCTCTCGGTCAGCGGCGCCATTCAGCATGTTCAGCCAAGGGCTCTTCTATCCGTCCCTACCCATTCTTGTCTCATCCATACATCCACATTGATATGTTCTTACCACCCTTCTCTGTTCTTCTCAGCTAGAGGCTGACACCTTTAGTAGATGGTGGGACGTCTACCTAAAAAAGGGGGGGGGTAATGACCAGCTAGAAACACTCCTAACTATGCAATCTCCCCTCTCGAAGACTCCCATCTCCTGAATTCCTCTTCATTCACCCCCCCTGTCCCAACAATTAAATCCCCCCCACCATCCAGAAAAGTACCCTCACCTTCAGGAGCCTCATCCTGCTTCCCCACATCTGGAAAAGGTCCCATCTCAATTGCACCCTTGAGGCCCCAGGTCTCCGCCCGTTTGCCAACTCCTTCCGCTCCCTCCCAGCTGCCTCAGCAGTAGTGTCAGCCACTTTCCTCTTGGCCTCTTGCTTCTGCTGTCTCTCTAACCTCTTCCTCTCCATCCCAGCCTTTTGCACATTCTCCTCTAATCACGTTTGGGCACCAGACCCCACACCTCTTGGAAGGCCACATCCAGTCATCAGGACCTTATATTTATACTACACCCACCGGCTTCATAGGTTCAGCCGCTAAGGGGGGGATACTGTCAAGTCCACAATACCAAGCTCTGATTCACTTGGTATTACTGACCAACCAACCAACCAACCAACCTTTACCCATACTATCCTCACTACCATGCAGTCTTGGATCGGCACATCCGGTACATTGTCTAGACTATCTCTCCCACCTATCCCTTCCACCTCTCATTATTCTCTCATTTCCCAACCATTTCCTTACCCATCCTCCCCTGGGACACTCAATATCCACTGATTATTTCAGTCACGGCCCTATTGTTTTATTTTTAGCCATCCTCCATTGTCTTATTCTCATCCACTCCTTCATTATTTTATTCTCCGCCATACTCTATTATTCTATTCTTACCTACATTTCTTATTCTATTCTTGATCACTGTGAACAATGCCTCTACATGGGTTTTCATACCTTATTGTTCTCCATTTCCTATACCACCCTGTTCCACATCTTGCTTCTTAACCCATATAAGTAGCAGATGTATGTAGATAGTTCCTCACTCAGAATATCAACTTGGCTTAGACCCCCTTGTCCGCCTTTCCCCTGTCCAAGTCCTTCACTCAAGCCGACACCCTCGGCACCTTTGCTAGTACCGCTCCTGTCCAAATTAGTGGCACGCATGGAATAGCAGGGTGCAACGCACAAGCACATTGAAGCCTAGCCACCTCAAAACGACCTACAGGACATTGACCAATTCCTCGGCCTCACTGAGCCCCGACAGATCTTGGTACATATACTTGACAGATTCAGGAACTGCCAGGTGGGAAATTAGAATGGGTTTAATATAGTAACCAGAACTCGGAATAAGTGCCTAAACTTTGGACTGAGTTCCAGGAGGTTGGCTCTATAGACTCCGATATATATATTTGTAAGCTAGTGCACAGACCACTTATATAGGGGGTATAAGAGGGGTTCACCAGCAGTGGGATCCTTAGACTTTCCTCTTTGCATTGCCCCTGCCTAGGTGAGAGCTCCACATGTATTTAGGTAGCAGTTATAATTAAAACTTTGGATTCCCTCTGCCTAGTCCCCTCTGTGAGATAGCTCTGGAGGAGTCCAGAAGCTTGCCCTTACAGCAGGAAAGTCTTCCCTAAAAAGGACTAGGAGCTGCATTGTGGTACAGCCATAGGTAGCTTTGGACTCACAAGGAAAGAGGAGTAGGCATGGTGGGATTAATAGATGGTGAGTTGTATAGAGTATGTGAGGGGTAATAGATGGAGAATGTGGGTGATGGATGTGCCAAGCTGAGACTGGTGTATCAAGTGATGTGTATGTGGCATGGATACTTGTACGTGGGCATAGGATGACTGCTTGGTCAGCACTGCTGAATTATTGGGTCTCGGTACATATACTTGACACTCTTCACTAGTATGTGGTATCAGCTTGGTAAATTCAGTTTATCATTTTGGTTCACTCCCTTTACCCCATCCCCTCTATTCTTGTTATTCTTCCCTCCCCCATTCTTTTTCTTACCTGCTCCCTCTCAGGATACTTGATATTTGCCTATTATTCGGTCACAGCCCTATTGTTTTATATTCAGCCACTTTCTATTGTTCTATTTTCACTCACACTCCTGCTCTTTTGTCCTTGGTCATATTTCATTATTCTGTCAAGTACATATACCAAGATTCCAGGAATTCAGCAGTACTGACTGAGCAGTCAGTCTATGTCCATGCACAAGAGTTCAAGCTACATACAAGTCACTTGGTATGCCGGTCACAGCTTGGCACATCCATCATCCACATTCTCTGTCCCTACCTCTCGTCCACTCTACCTCATTTACCATCCATTAATCCTATCCCATCTGTTCCTTATTCCTTGACCTGCCCTACCTCGGGACATCCTGTCTCTGTTTTATCCTTGGCCATAACTCTATTTATAGTTGGTCACTCCCTATTGTCCTATCCTTGGCCACGTTCCTATTATTCTATTTCCATTATTCTATCCCCGTCTACATTCCTCCATTCTATTTTTACTCACCTCACCTCGGGACTTCCTGTCCTTGTCTTATCTTTGGTTGCAACCATTGTTTTATAGTTGGGCACCCTCTATTGTCCTATCCTTGGCCACATTTCTATTATTCTATCTTTTATTGTTCTATTCCCATTTGCTTTCCTTCATTCTAATTTTACTCGTTGTGGACAATACCCACATGCTCTGCATACCTTATTGTCCCACATTCCTTATTCCACATATTCCCTCTTAAAACTATATACAGTGACTCACAAAACTGAGTCAATGTTTGATACTTTTGGACTATTCATTGAATAGCTTTCAATGTAAAACATATATGGAAAAGTGTTGGTTCATCAAAGAAAGAATCTGATCAGGGCTATGCAACAATTAAAAAATTATATAATTTAAATCAGGGGTGATGAAGATATGGACAGTTCAAATCAAGGGCCCGTTGACTCAGTTTTGTGAGATGGTGTCAGAACAATCAGAATCTGATGCTCCATCTATTTTATAACATGCAACCCTTGATAGATGGTTACTATGGTAACCTTATCTTTCATGAGAACTCAAATTAAGGTATTTAATCCCCTCCAACATGTCCAGAACTTCACTACACTCCAATGCACCCCACTTCCTCTGCTCAAAAAGAAAACATTCTCTCCTTGGCCGCTCATGGTCATTCCACTCATACTATTGCCTTAAGACTTGGCCTCAGCCAGTCTACAGTATCCAGGACTCTCAGAACTCTCCATCCCATAAAGCCCTACTCCTCTGGAGGTCATCCCCCCAAGCTTTCCTCTAGAGATCAACATTCTATTTTATCACAAATTGCTACTGGCAGAGCTGCCAATGCTACTCAGGTCACCAAACACATCAATACAATTATCCCCCACCCAGTCTCCTCAGAAACAGTCAGAAGACTCCTCAGGAAACATTCATTCAAGGCTGTGGTGAAGAAGAAAAAGCCCTTCCTCAGTGCAAGGCATAGACAGCTGAGGTTGGCCTTTTCTTTGAAGCACAGTGTCAAGCTTCGGGTACTGACAGACTTTGGTATTGCCGAGGGGTGTTGTCAAAGGACCGGGCAGACTATGGCCAAGTCCTGCAGGCCAAGAGTAGTAGTGTTGGCTTCAACGTACTCATGCGTTGCACCCTACTTGCCATGCATGCTACTGGTTTTGCAACAGGCAGGTATTCAGGAGGATACTGGTGATGCCGGCCTGAGTTGAGGACTTTACAGAGGGGAAGAAGGTAGAAGGGGCTAAGCCTAGTCGATACCCAGAATGAGGAAATATGTACATGCATTCCCTACTTATATAGGTTAAGAAGCGACATGTGGAATAAGGAATGTGAGACAACAAGGTATGCAGAGCATGTGGTTATTGTCCACAACGAATAAAATTAGAATGAAGGGATGCAAAACAGGGATCAAACAATAAGGGATAAGATAATAGAGACATGGCCAAGGATAGGACAATAGGGAGTGGCCGAGTATAAAACAATGGAGTCGTGACCGAGGATAATACAAGGACAGGAGGTCCCAAGGTGAGACCGACTGAAGGGTGAGGACAAGGAGTGTGGATGGTGGTTGTGCTGAGCCAAGACCGGCATACCAAGTGTTATGTATGCAGTGTGGACACTTGGTTGTGGATATAGGATGGTTGCTCGGTTGGCATTGCCGAGTGGATGGTTCTTGGTACGTGTACTTGACACACAGAGAGTAGACTGTAGAGGACTGGAAGAGGGTCATTTGGTCAGATGAGACCAAAATCAACAGGTTTGGGTCAGATAGGAGGCAGTGGTTCTGGAAACGGAAGGGGGAGGGGTTGATTGAGAGAGAGGTACAGGGGACAGTCAAGTTTGGAGGAGGAAACATTATGGTATGGGGGTATATGGGATGGAATGGTGTTGGCCAGCTTGCAGAGATTGAGAGGAAGATAGATGCTGATCAGTTTGTGTCCATTTTGGAGGACCACCTGCTGCCCAGCCTGGAGGAAAGTAGAATTCCTGAGGAACAGGTAATTTTTCAACAGGACAATGACCCAAACAACAAGTCAAAAAAGGCCAAGAACTGTATGGAAAACAACAATACCAGATCTGAATCCTATTGAGCACCTCTGGGATCATGCAAAAAACAGGCTTAAGGAGTATCCAATACCACTGGTAGGAACACATACTAGGTATCAGTAATTTGGCAGTGCCAGCCAGATGATCAGTCTATTTCCATGCACTAGTGACCCAAACTACATACAAGTCACTCAGTACATCGGTCTCGGCTTGGCACATTCACCACCTACATTCCCCATTCCTATTCATCATCCACTCGTCCTTCACTCATTATTCATTAATCCCACCCAGTCTATCCTTTATTCTCACCCTGTTCCACCTTGGAATATTTCTTTATTGTTTTATCTTCAGCCATGACCCAATTGTTTTATATTTGGTCATTTTCTATTATCTGTCAAGCGTTGGATACTGACGGACTTTGGTACTGCCGAAGGGTGTTGTCGAAAGGTCGGGCAGACTATGGCCAAGTCCTGCAGGCCAAGAGTAGTGGCATTGGCTTCAACGTACTCGTGCGTTGCGCCCTACTTGCCGTGCGTGCCACTGTATTTGCAACAGACAGATACTCGGGGGGATGCTGAGGATGCCGGCCCGAGTCGAGGACTTAACAGAAGAGAAGAAGGTAGAAGGGCCTAAGCCTAGTTGATGCCCAGAATGAAGAAGTATGTATATCCATGTCCTACTTATATAGGTTAAGAAGCGACATGTGGAATAAGGAATGTGGGACAACAAGGTATGCAGAGCATGTGGTTGTTGTCCACAACGAACAAAATTAGAACAAGGAATGCAAAACGGGGACAGAACAATAAAAGATGGAACAATAGGGAGTGGCCGAGTATAAAACAATGGGGTTTCGTCTGAGGATAATACAAGAACATGAAGTCCCAAGGTGAAATGAACCGAGGAGTGTGGATGGTGAATGTGCTGAGCCGGGACCGGCGCACCAAGTGTTATGCAGGCAACGCGGGTACTTGGTCATGGATATAGGATGATTGCTCGGTCAGCACTGCCGGCGGATGGGTCTCGGTACGTGGACTTGACATTATCCTATTCTTGGCTAACATTTCTATTGTCTTGTTTTCATTGTTCTATTCTCATCCACATTCCTTGTTCTATTCTTGATCATTGTGGACAATACCTCCACATGATTCTTCATACCTTATTGTTCTCCATTCCTTGTGCCACCCTGTTCCACAACTCACTTCTTAACCTATATAAGTAGTGAATGTATGTACATGGTTCTTTGTTCTGGAAATCAACTAGGTTTATGCCTTCTTGTCCTCCCTTCTCCTGTCTAAAGTCCTTTACTCGGGCCGACACTCTCGGCACTCTCCCAGGTATCTCTTCTGTCCCAAATCAGTGGCATGCACAGAAAATAGGGTGCAATGCATGAGCATGTTGAAGCCAAGCATCTACGACCAGCCTGCAGGACTTGGCCACTTCCCACCAGGATCGTGAAGCTAGCACTATTACTATAATGCTTGGCCCACGCATCATCGGCAATACCAGTGCCTGACAACCACCCAAGGGAGTTTGGCAAATTTGAGAGAGAGTAGAGGAGGTATGGAATAACATACTATCAGGAACCGTATGCTGGCATACCCAACTATTCATTTCAGCCCACTCAGCCCAACTCTGCTCTCGCTCCCTTATCCAACCATATGCCCTCAGCCCATGGACTATATGCACCTCATGTATCTATCTTGGCATCACATGCTCCTGTCATTTCACTCCACTCATTTACATCACACTCCATATGCTCGCTATTCCATTCTGTCTTCATTTACATTTAATATCCTTTCATTTATGTTCCGTTCCATTTTCATTCATCCTCAATTCTGCTCTGTCTCTTATATTCGATCTGCTATTACATTCCTTAGGGTAACTCCATTGGTAATTGGAGTGACACATCACTCCCCAATGTCACGGAGGAGATCATTATTTGGGGCATAGTATTTCTGTTCTCACTTTTCATGATCCTCGGCTTTCTCATTCTATTATAGGAATTTATTCAACTCCTAATAGATTAGAAAGTAGTATAAAGATCTTGTACTCAGTAGTTTAGTCTCACTGATTTGTAACAGACAGGGTACTCGGGAGGATGCCGATGATGCCAGCCCGAGTAGAGGACTTAACAGAGGAGAAGAAGGTAGAAGTGCTTAAGCCTAGTCAATATCCAGAATGAGGAACTATGTACATGCATGCCCTACTTACAGTGACTCACAAAACTGAGTCAATGTTTGGTGCTTTTGGACTATTCATTGAATAGCTTTGAATGTAAAACATATATGAAACAGGTGTTGGTGCATCAAAGAAAGAATCTGATCAGCACTATGCAACAATTGACAAATTATGTAATTCAGATCAGGGGTGATGAAGATATGGGAAATTCAAATCAAGGGCTTATTGACTCAGTTTTGTGAGAGGGTATCAGAGAAATAGTATGTTGCAATTCTAGTACTTGGTATTGCCCCCCTTGGCCTTAATTACTGCCTCAAGTCTTCTAGGCATACTCTCTATCAAATTCTGATATGCCTCTGGTGGTATGTGTTATGATGTAGAAAAAGGATGTAATTGTAATATTAATAATCTCCCAAAGGCGAGGCAATGGTGAGGTTCTGAATGGGGCTTGGCTTCAACATTATGCGTTGCGCCTACTAGACCGCATGGTCCCCAATTTCATAAAGGTGAGACAGATAGAAATGAACAGAAGAACCTTAGTCAAAATCAAGGTTGATTATCTGACTGCGTGCATAACGCGCGTATGGTAAGTCCGGTTTGAGGGGCATAAGGCGGGTCCACGAATGTACGTCGTGCGCGGATGGAACAGGCGACACGATCGTTGGGGTCGTGCGCAATCTCTGATGACCTCGTATGGGGGCGGCGGAGACGGCGATGGAGACAAGTAGGGGAGGCAGATCGAGTATATAGTGAGAGGATGCACGCAATTCGATGGGATGATGGTGATTGACAAAGTATA
This sequence comes from Gomphus sp. MG54, assembly GCA_003314385.1. Lineage (NCBI taxonomy): Eukaryota > Fungi > Basidiomycota > Agaricomycetes > Gomphales > Gomphaceae > Gomphus > Gomphus sp. MG54. The sequence continues at coordinate 532 of QLPG01051322.1, read as the reverse complement.
GCATAGAAGTAAATATTGCTTCATAAATCTCAACAAACTCCTCTCCGAGGCCAATAAAGTCTAATCTAACCTAACCTCCTTTCTATGATCTCGGCTCCATCGGTACGAACCCTGAGCAACATGATCGAGACTAAGATAAACGGGCGGACCGGATCAAGTCCGTCCTAGTTCTGAGGAGGGCAGCATGCTTCTGCTCCGTCGTTGGGGCATGGGATTATCACCGGATGTAGTGTAATGTAGGACGTTCTGATCAACCAGTAACTCCGACCTTGACCCTGAGCAGGCTAGTCAATCCAAGGTCATACAATCCTGTGGTGTTGGTGTGGCGCCGTATAACGTCTCGGAGCCAGATTGGGCTTGGTCGCGGACCCTTATTGGCATAGTGGACAACTTACATTCTTGTGGCGTAACGGTGTTCAATCCCATCCCGTTCAGATTCAGTCTCGTAATTGCGCAAGATCGATGGGACAAACGATAGACAACAAACGGTGTGATGTCAGTGTTGTTATCGGTAATGATGCCTCGTCTGTGA
>QLPG01051321.1:0-31034 GCA_003314385.1 Gomphus sp. MG54 | reverse complement strand
CGATCGCCTGAATTTCAGCACCTATTCCCTGTTCTCCAGAACCCACTATTCCTCTTTCCGTCACCTCCCTCACCATATTCAGTGCCGAAGCACCATCGGCCCGAACCGTCTCCTCCAACTCGCATACATCGGACGTGTTTTCCATTTTGGGTGATTCTGATGTATCGCTGTTACGCGTTCCAGAGAGGATGGAAAGAAGCAAAGGGCGCCAAATTCGAACCTTCGCGTGACGTCACGTTTAGGCGTTCTGAACCATATATTCAATCTCTGACTATCGGCTTCATGGGTTCAGCCGCTAAGGGGGGGATACTGTCAAGTACACATACCGAGGACCCGATAACTTGGCAGTACCGACTAAAATACTCCATTAATAACCAAGCACGAACCATTCAATGAGTCGTTCTCAGCCAGACGCACATATCGGTCACACCCCTCATTCCTACGCCCACTCCTCACTCCTCGGTCCGTCTCACCTCGGCACTTCCTGCCCTTGTGTTATCTTCAGTCATGGCCTTGTTTTACAATCGGGCATTTCCTATTGTGCTAGGGCACGTCCTATTATTCTGTCCTTCATTGTTCTATTTCCACCTTACATCTCTTATTCTAATTTTACTCGTTGTGGACAATAACCACATGCGTTGCATACCTTGTTGTCCCACATTCCTTATTCCACATGTTGCTTCTTAACCTATATAAGTAGGACATGCATGTACATACTTCCTCATTCTGGGTATCGACTAGGCTTAGGTCCTTCTACCTGCTTCTCTTCTGTTAAGTCCTCGACTCGGGCCGGCATCTTCAGCATCCCCCTGAGTATCTGTCTGTCGCAAATACAGTGGTACGCACGGCAAGTAGGGCGCAACGCACAAGTACATTGAAGCCAACGCCACTACTCTTGGCCTGCAGGAGTCTGTCAGTATCCGACTCCTGACATATTCTCAAAGCATGGGGTACCATCACACATCACCTTGGACAGAGGATCCAAGTTTGTCTCTTCATTCTTCTGATCTCTCAGGAAAGCTCTGAACATGAAGCTTCACTTCACATCAGGATATCACCCCAAAGGGGATGGACACACTGAACACATGAATCAAACCCTCAAACAATACCTCCAAGTGTATTGCAACTACCAGCAAAACAATTGGTCTGAACTATTATCCATTGCCGAATTTGCATGCAACAATGCCCCAAATGCAACAACAGGAATCTCTCCATTCTATACCAATAAGGGCTACCATCTCAACATCATGTTACACCCCAAATGTGACCTTGCCTCCTCTTGAGCACACGACCTTGTAGTTGACTTGGACAACCTTCACCAGCAACTGCTAAAGCCTGATACTCAGCATCCATAGATCGATGCTGAGCAGTCCCTGTTTTGGAACCATAAATGAGGTAACCTGAGAACCATGACAAAACTTTGGTATGAAGAAAGCCTAATCAAGTTCTCCAACAAGATGATGGCAAGTGAATGCCTGTCCAGGTTGATGTCCAAAAAGAATTGTTTAGAGGGGGCCTTGGCAGGTGCCTTTTCAAGTACATGTAGGAATAATAGTTTGTGTGTATGTGAACTATTATTCTACCCTTGCCTAGGATTATTTCCATGGATGTTCTATAAATCTGATTTAGTTCTTTTACTATGTTTTTGCATACCTTTTATGTTTTAACCGAGAACCCTTTATCAAGGACTGACTTTCGGATCAATGTACTCAAGACAGGGAGGCACCAACCTTTGTATCAATGTACCTATGAGAAAGTGGCACTGACCTTCAGATCAATGTATCTAAGGGTGCTTGATGCACAAGATAATCTGATGGACTATGGGTGATAGTAAGATAGATTGTTAAGTTTCTTTTATGCTACAGAACTAGTCTATATATACTAATTCTAGGCTGATTATGTAACTCCCTGATAAGGCAAGACATTCCTGAAATTAGTGAAAGGGTGTGGAAAGGAATGGAAGGTCCTAAAAGCCAGTGGCAGTTACAAGTCACCCTGTAGTTACAAATGAGTCACCCCGTAGTCACAAATGAGTCACCCTGTAGTCACTAATGAGTAATATTCCCATGGCTGGTAGTCTCATGACTAGTCAAGTCATGAAATATTAATAGTAAGTGAGCCGAGCTTCTAGGCTGACCTAATGTGTAATAGCTATTACCTAAGCCCAGGAATTTGTTGTACAATTTAGTCTTAAGAGCTTGAGCCAGCAGTTTGGCACCACTTTCCATGTATAAGTGATTGGTGCCTGGATGTGGGTCCTTGTGGGTCCAAATAGAAATAAGCAAAAAATATAAGTGTTTTTGGAGTATTTCCTTGGGCTTGAAGAGCTTGATAGTTTAAGAGTTAATTACCTTCAGTAATTCACTCTTAAATGGCCAGTCAAATTTTATTATATTTTTTGGTAGTCAAATTTTAAGACTGATTTGTTGGATAATTTTCTGAGTGAGAGGGGTTTGGAATCAATTATACTGATCCTGGCTTGATGACCCTTCATATCTATTGGAGAATTCCCCATTCTCTAACAGTCCCTCCAGATTTCAAAGTTGGAGACAGAGTCTTTGTTAAGTCCGAGAACATCCAAACTATGAGACCTTCTAAAAAGCTAGCAGAAAAGTTTCTAGGTCCCTTTGAAATCATCGCACAAGTAGGAACTGTTTCCTTCACCCTACGACTCCCCAACAGCATGAGAGCCATTCACCCCATCGTCCACATCTCTATGCTCAAACCATCCACTCCGAACACCTTCCCCAAACACATACTCCCATCCTAACCCCCAGTCATCATCGACAGAGAACCTGAATACAAGATCTCTGAGATCCTAGACTTGAAAATTGATGGAAGAAGACACAGGTGCCTACTCTAGTACTTAGTCGAATGGTCTGGATATGAAGGCACCAAAGATGAAAAGTCCTGGCTACCAGCCAACAAACTCCATCATGCTTTCAAAGTAGTCTTGGGATACTCTGAGACAATTCCCTTCCTTCTCACATCATATATCAAGGAAATAATGAGACATGATAACGGGAAATATATCACGTAGCGATAATACAATAAAAAATTACATGCATGATATTCTCTCAAACTACCTCTACCATCTGATCCCATGTTCACATATATCACCTCAATTCCCGCCCCAAGCCTATCTATGATCTATGATTTACTACATATAAACATCTACTCTATATATTTGCTGGATAACCTTTGGCTGGTGGATCTCAATAACCTGTGGCTGATAGATTTCAGTAACTTGGTTTTTCTGTTTTCTGTTTTGAAGATATGGTCTCTGCTCTGGACTCGGTAAGGCCTTCTGATTCATATGTATTTGTATCACATTGTTTTGTGCATGTGTGTTTTGACTTACTGCTTACTGTGCCCCGTACCAAGGGCATTTCTACCTCGGCTTGTTCTGTACCGGAATGACGCTGTGTCTTTGCGTCGTAAATGTTTCAGGCTTACTTTCTAAAAAAAGAAAAGAAAAGAAAAATAAAATAAAAATTGTAGTATACAAAAGAGTTTCAAATGCGACTCCCACTCCTAAAAATACGACTCCCAAAATTGCGGCGCGTAAATTTAGTAAGAATCTCCTTTCTTTACTCCCAAAAAATATAATTGTTTTAATCCCCTCCTTCCACCTCTTATGCGCCTCAAAAAAAGTCCAACTCATTCATTACTCTATTAATATTAACTTCGCTCGTGCCTAAACTACATCAACCTCTGTATTCAATATCATCTTTTTTTTTTTTTTTTTTTTTGCACCTCACCCCACTACCCATAATGCATTCCATCTTATTTCCTACTACAAACATTGCTAAACATCTCAATTATCATAATTTTGTTTTCCATAACCTCCAAATACTCATCTCATTCCTCCAATCATACATCCCCCCTTCCAATCATTGCCCATTATCATTTTAAACTCTTCTTCGATCCTCATTCCAAAGTGTAGTTCAGTTCTTTCCATCCATTTCTCCTAGCCCATAGTTCTTCTATCCTTCCACATCCTTCTTCTCGATCATAGCTCTCTATCCCTCCATCCACAATCCACACAACTTCTTCCACTCAATCTCACATACAATTCACATCCACACCTTACTCAAATCCCCTATCCTACACTACACGAATCACATCCAGCAATAGTACAGCGCTCACCCCACAACCCCTCACCATCAAGCAACCCTATCAAACCAAACCTCCGCACCCTCCCGCCCCTCCCCTTCCGGCTCTTTCACACCATCACCAGCACCCCACGCACCCCTACACGCCACCCCTTCCACACCCACCACTCCATCTCCCCCTGCCCGTCTCCCAAACACAAACTCCGCAGTTCCAGACCCTACCAAAACCACAAAAGGCCGGCCCCCACCCCCACCCCCACCCCCACCAGCACCAGCACCAGCACCAGCACCAGCACCAGCACTAGCACCAGCACCAGCACCGTCGTCATCCTCCTCGTCGTCGCTGTCACCTGATTCCGACACATCAGGAAACGGCGCAGGAAACGCCAACGCAGTCCTCATATCAAACCTATCCCCCTCATCATGACGAAGCAATACATGCGTCGCCCATATTTTAGGAAACGCCGCAACAAGAGAGGGTGTGGATTGATTTAGCAGAGGTTCCAGGACATCGGATATAACGCCGTTGCATTCTTTTCGCGTAGCTGAGGGTTTAGATGGGGGATATGGACATAGCACAAGTGTTCCGTATCCTGGGTTGAAATATACACCAGCTAATTCACTTGGAGGCAGTGTTGATGCGGTTATATTTGACCTTGACCTTGACCTTGGGGGGTGCGGAAATCTGCTGGTACCATTCTGTTGTTGAATGGGATATCTAGATTAGAGGTAGGGTAGCGCGTCTCAAAGAAAGTTCTCGAGGGTGTGAAAAACTAAAACTTGTCCAAACTCACCTTTTTCCCCAATCAATCTGTTCAAGTCCCAATGATTTCTCCAAAAGTCTCCATTTTATCATGTTTAGAAACCCAGGATCAGCCATGGAATTAATCAGTATAGCAACCCCAAGATCATCGTACGCCGACCGAGTCACAACGGAGTAATGTCCTATCGTCGCCCCACCATGCTCGATAAACTAGTCAACCCGAAAATCGCGCAGGGGATCAAATTCAAAAACACGTCCCTTACTCTCACTATAAACTGTTGATCACAAACCTCATGACCCTGATACGTATATCTTCCTTGGCCCATTCCATAGACGATAGGACTACCCTCAGGAGAAAAACCCCGTGGAACCTGGATCGTTACCCCATTCGTAACCTTATCGATGATAGAAGAAGGAATAACCGTGGCGTTAGTCTCAGGAGATCTTCCGGATAAAATGAGCGCTTGCAGCCACGTTGCCTGAAAAGGGGGTAGTAAATGTGACGAGACGATCAGCGGAATCAGAAATGTTGGACGAAAATTATCCATAAGACACATACCATGTCTTTGGCATTGGAGATAACACCTCCAGCTCCAGAAATTAACTCCTTCCCACCTCTCTTGGTGAAAAATGGCACAGGCTTAAATTGTCTCTTCTGAGGTGCATCTTCCATGATACCGGTTGCACTAATGTCCACAAACCCATCAGCGACGGTCCCCCGTTGTTCGGCTTCAGTGATGTTGTAAGTGGTCCAGTTCATACCGAGAGGAGCAAGAATATTGCGTGTGATATATGTTTCAAAGGGTATGCCTGTCAAGTGCGAGATAATGTGGGATGCCACAACATACATTTCTACGAAATGTGATCGGAAGCGACCCTAGGAAAGAATTAGATGAATTCTCGTACGATTATTGTACTGGAAACTGTAAGCTAATCAGCAACCGGTTCATTTTTGATCTGTACATTTTCAGCTACTCACGTTTGTCGAAATTCAGCGGATGGTCGTAGATAGCGTAACTTAGCAATCTGATGGGGGCTAGTCAATAACCCTGAAAATCCCATCACAGAGGCAATGAGAATTGTGACATGCGACAACTCACAGAGCTTTGTGGAGTATCGGTTATGCTATAGCTCAGGTCATGACGAGGCAGGCCCGTCCTGTGGCTGAGAATATCGACAAGATCCGCATGATCTTGGGCGATTGGATCTTGAAGAGCCCACAACGTTTCGGGGAGTATATCCTTGATTTTTGTATCCCAGTCGATAGAAATACTTTCGTCGGCGGTGAGCAACCCTATACCGAGCGCAGTAAACAACTTTGAGTTAGATCCAATCGAAAATAACGTCTATCACAAAGTTTAGTTGTCCGTGCCGGAGTGAGATCTATCGGGTCTATCGGGTACCCGTCAAGTTCAAGTTCAACTCACTTTGTCATCCACAGGGGTTCCCCAGCGATCAGCGACTCCAAATCCTTTCGTTTCCGTGATCCAGCGGCCACTATCTTTATTTTTACGCGTAACGGCGATAGCAACGCCTTTCATTCCTCGAACTTTTCCCGTTTCATCGAGCCACGCAGTAAATTCATCATCGAGGATCGGGGAATAAGCATTTTCCTCCTCCACGATTTTTGTCTTGTCCGAATTGGCTTGGAAAGGAAACTGCTCTCCCAGGCCTGGACCAGCAGCGCCTTGGGCTACAATTGTAAGAACAGAAAACAGGGCAGTCAGCAGGATGATTGAAGAGAGAAACATTGTTTCTTTTGCAGGTCGAGTGCGGTACAACCACGGTCGATGGTCAATCAACGGAGCTTGAAAATGACCGTGGCAGCCGTCTCGAAAAAGGCTGGTTCACTGCTGAAAATATTATAGATTGTTAATCATGAGATGGGAGAGCATCTGTTAATTCTATTTATCGATGACCAATCATTGGCACTGCTCTTGGAGACATAGTTCATCTGAGGCCCGGCGCTGTTCATGTTGAAAGATTCCAACTAATGAGCGCAGAGCGCTTCTCTGAAGCTGTGTATCCCTGCATTCAGTCGCGTGTTCCTTTTTACCTGCCACGTGAAGTCATGATTATGCATAACGATGACTACACAGTCCAGTGACCCATCACTTCTGACTCGATATACTAATATGTCCTAGCGCACGGCGAATTCAACATTTGAAACACGCTAGGGTCATAACTTGTGCAAAACAAAGAACAAGAAAAAAAATCTTGCGTTCGAGTCCGAGTCGGTTGCAAGAATATTTACCCTCCACACGCTAAATTGTGGCCATGATAGCTGCTGCACAGCCTTCTCCTGACCATCAACGTTTTACGCTTTCAAGGCCGTATCGTCCGCGCCTCCTTCGACACGTACCTACAGCTCACCTTGCCAACCCGACCGTGTCCTCTGAGATACTCAGGTATCGACCGATAAAATCGGCTCGATTTTGCCTGACTTTCCCAGGATCACCGAACAAAGTGACAACACCAAAGGAATATCCACATTCTCTTTCTCTTTTTCACCAACTCCCAACCCCAATTCCCCGAATCGCACAAAAGGTCCGTCATTAAGAATTCATGCAACATGAAAACTGGACGTACGTCACCAATAGGCAGATCAGATTCCGCTATCCCTGTCCATGGACGTAATGTGCGTGCCAGCGACGACAGTTTCCATCTTACCCGTGGTTTGTGTGATCTCCAACCTGAACGATTGTTGCATCAATTGTGCGCAGGAATGATATCAGATTGTCGGCGGAGAATTACAGGCGTATATACGGAGCTCAGTGAGTTCCATGAGCCGCGGATCTAATGAGTCTATTACTTGATCCGGGAGAGAAGCACAGAGAGGCGCAGCAATGATGTCCGTCCGGCCAACACCTTAGCGTTGATAGGGTCTAGAAACTCAAGATGCGAAAGACGGAAAAACGAACGCAATCCGCTCCGGCCTCCTGGAGCCCAGTTCTCCAGCTTATCCAACCTCTAGAAGCCATTTTTTTCCAAGGTGACTTTTTCAGAAAGTAAATGATCTAGTTGATTCATTCCTGTGGCGGCTGTGTGCTTGGTCCTGATGGTGGGTATATGTAAATCAAACAGATCAAGTTCAATGATTGACAAATTCAACAGTGATATAAACTAGTATCAGTGAGCAGACACTGCTTGTACAGCCTGGTGTTAAGGATTTGACATTCAGCCCAAACATCTCTTCTCCTTATCCCTGGTAACCAGGACTTGATGGTATTGGAGAGGGGGTATAGGTTCTATTCATTATGATTCCTGATATCTGCTTTTGGTAGGAGTGTGAATTTGCCATTATATTTTGCAGTTATATGACCCTATGACCTCAGCTCTTTTCCAAGAGACTGAGATACAAGTCTAAATATTATTCCTATATTTCATACAATTGTTAACTATCTTTTTAGATAGCATTTCAGTTAGCTAGCTACTTCAACTGAGATAGTATTTCAGTCCTTATATTATAACACCTGGAAGCAGGAACAGACCCCATGGAGAGGGTACATTAATTCCTCAAGTCAATGCACATCCAGAATGTCCAATAAATCAACTTATCAAAATCAGGTTCATGGTCAGCCTCTGGTATATAAAAGCAATATTCTTCAGATATCAACCCCCAATGTTAATTAACTCAAAAAATGAGGAGTCTGGGTCAAGGCTGACTTTTTCAGAGCTTCACCATCTCATTCTGACATTGTATTTCATTGAGTATGCATTCCAGTGCAAGGCGGACCACATCCAAGGCAGTGATGATATCAGTGCAAGGCGGACCACATCCAAGGCAATGATGATATCAGTGCAAGCCGGACCACATCCAAGCGGCGATGACACCCTTCGAGGCGCAGGAAAAGACGCATAGACCATGAATATCCTTGACAACCCCCAGGATTTTTTTCGTGGCTCCCCTCAATCTTTTCCAAATCTAATATCAAATATAACACATATCTGACACAAACTCAATCACTCTTCGTCAATCATCGAGGCACTATTGAACTGTTGAAATTAGCAGCCTCACAGAAAATAGTAGACACATTATAACACCTTCACCAGCATTCTCCCGATCACCTCCAAACACTCAACATTACATATGGTAGAGTTCGGGTAACTCAGTTTCCGTTTAAAAACTCTCTCTTGACTCGGCATAACCTCTGATTTATTAATATTCATATTCATCTATTTGTGTCATATTCCTGTGTATGTATGTGTCCAACTTACCGTACCAATCACATCCGCCCCGGGTTCCTGCTGTAGCAAAATGACGCAGTGTTTTGCGTCATATATCTCTCATTAGCATAGTCATCAAAACTACACAAACTAAAGATGAATAATCCGAAACAATTTTCCGAAATACCTCGTTTGAGCCATCGAAGCCCCTTTTTCAAGGTGGTCGATACCCAATAGCGCCTAGTCCCGATATGGCTATGGACGTGTTGTGGACGTGATGTGGGCGTGACATGGGCGTTTTATGGCGCGTGTCCCGCTTCGCGGGGTCATTTTGCTTGATCTTTGTTGCCATGCTTCCATTCCACTGAGAAGAACTGCGATCTCCATCTCCTCCTGTGACCTGATAACCTGATATGGTAGCCGGTCCTACGAAAGCGACCTACCATTCCGAAACCATTTCTCCAATGACAAACTCAATGTTAATCTAAAACCAATAAATGATATATGTAGCTGAAACCATCATGATATACAGCAAGATGTGCGATATTATGAAGAGTCCTAAAAACCTCTATCTCTATCCTATAGTAATCTCAACAGAAAACAAAAAAAGAAAGAAAGAAACCGAACTGTACACCCATGTCATCGCGCTAAATCCGTTGACGGAGGTGCAGTAGTAACTAATGAAGATTCTCGACGCGCATGTGAGGTTGGTGTTTCTGTAAGAACCGGTGAACTTGCAGTGAATGTTATTGGTGGCGGCGCTGTATTCTGTGCAGAATGCGACGACGCTGAATCTTGGGATCCAGGAATAAAGCTCAAGGCCGCCGAAGCACTCCGCCCATGCGACGACGCTGAATCCTGGGATCCTGGAATAAATACCGTTCTTGACGCACGCTTGACTTGCGATTTGGATAAATCCGTAACGTCCACCATTGTTGACGCACGCTTAACTTGCGATGTGGATAAATCCGCAACGTCCACCGTTGTGGACGCACGCTTAACTTGCGGTGTGGGTGAATCCGCAACGTCCACCGTTATTGACGCATTCTTCACGTGCGACGTGGATGAGTCCACAGCGTCCGGTTTGGCAGGTCTCAGACCAATCGTCGAAGAGGACGCAACCCGTGCAAGCGTCGACGAGGAGTCCGACGCTACAGAAGACTTTGGGACCATCATCATGGACGCAATGTGTGAATGCGAGAGGGCTTTTGTGAAGTTTTTCGGCTGATGGCTGGTTGATGAGGAAGTGGGAGAGTGTATTTGGTTTGGGTGCATCATCTCTATGTCATGGGAACTCGAGGCGCTCGCTGCATGCGAACCGAGAACCAAGGCGGCTATGAATGGCTGTCGAGAGAGTATGAGGAGTGAGTTTGAGATTGCGTGGTTTGAACGTACGGTCATAAAGAACCCGATTGTCGCGCCAAAGAGAGCCTTGATGATTTCTGGAGTCCATGTCCCATGCAGGTTTTTTCCATCGTATAATGCTATGAGATATGTTAGAGGATGTTACGCGGATTGCTGAGCCACGCACGAGCAGTAATGGCAATAGCTATAGGCCAGAATGCAAAGAAAAACAGCGCGGAGATTAGGAAACCTGGGGTGGGAATGCGTTACCTGATAGGTACAAACAGGCTAGGGAAACGAACCTCGAATGATAATGATACCTAAGCACTTGGCAAAATGGTCAAAGCCGTAGCGGAAGGTGATGGTTTGTTTTGGGGAGAAGAATGATACGACTGAAAGACCGTATTTGTCAAAATGTATATACGTATATTGTTGAATTACTCACCTGCCCCGATCCATTTCTTCCCTGTGTGACTCTTACACATGCCCTGCCACCACGCCACATCAGGAAAATCAAACGAAAACGGCTCAATCTCTTTCTTGACGACGTCCTCGCGCACCAGCGCGCACGATATCGGTGTAGACAGTATACTCATAATGATGATAGTGACTCTATATCCATATATGAGCAAGCGAGACGCACTCAGGAGAGCGGGTGGACGGACCCCAAGTCTCCTGCGATCGTATTTTCTAATGGGCTCGTTAAACCGGAATTATCCGGAAATAAGGATGAAACTCGTACGTTCCAATGGCCACATGCGAATCTCCTTCCGAGTGGTACGATACATTGCGGTCGCTGTGCACCAAGGTGATATGTGTGAGATGCTACAGCGGAGTGACGCGTTCTCGTACCGAATACGAAATTAAGTATCCCGTCGACAAAGGCACCTCCCATAGCCTGCGAGATAAATAAATAGCTATTCACATCGCATGGGGTGAGGAACGACGTATGTCTTCTGTACGGCAAGAGGACATACTGTAGTTGCTTGCGTGTGAGTCGCCGTTGTGCACGATTTTGCTCGCGCTCTATAGGGGCGAGTTGCTGGGTGGAAGAAGTAACGACTGGCAGAGCCTCGAGCTGCGACGACGGTGAGTTCATGGGTTGGTAAGGAGCAGTATGCAGGGCACGAATGCCCAAGTACTAGATGAGCGTTGAATTACAACCTTAGCGGCTTGCATCTGGCGCTGACTGACATACTCGGAGTCTCGGAGTTATTCGTGGCCGCGACCCTTATGTAAGGGTCTTTGCCCGCAGTACTAAGCCGCCCTCGGTCAGCAGACATCTGTGACATCTCTAACCTCTCACGCTTTCCCGTTTTTACTAATTCCTTACTTAATTGAAACAAGGATTATCAGCCCAATGCGATGGTTATTCGTCAACAGGAGCACTCTACGCACATTCAAGGTCTTACTCCTAGGCAACGTCTTGTTTCGCTACACTGTGTCTCTGTTTCTCACGGATCTCTAAAGCACCCGATACTGCATCACTTCGGAGGAGTTTCCCCGGAATGTCAACATTGTCGGTCCTATTGCCTGGTCCGACATAATCTTTTGATCCTTTTCAGCAACGAGCCCCATTCTTCTCCGGTACGGCCTGTGGCTATGGAGACTTTGTCTTTTGCTATGTAGCTGTTAGTGGGATATTATGTCCTAGCGTTTGGTGATGGGTGAATTAGGCCGCATTAGGCTCTCCTGCCACACGACCTGTGTGAAACATGCAGCATCTGCCAATCAAATTGGACGACGCACCCTGTATCTTTAGATCATTTGTCCTCTATCTACCTCGCTCCTCTCGGCAGTGACTACGATGGCCTCTCACGTACATCATGATGAAGCTGCATTGATAAGTTTTTACACGTGCGTCTGCATCTCGATAGGATGCTGTTTATGTTCGCTGCATCCAATACACATACCTCTCCCGCTTATAGATTCCGTCCTGCCCAGTTCAATTATCTAACACTCTTTGGCTGACTGGATTGGACACCGTGCTGCAATTCTCGATTGGGCGCTAGGCGGGCGAACTTATCGTGCGGACTTCTTGGTTGACATACCTGACACCACAGATACCGCTCTATCGTCCAACGGTTATTAGCTGACTGAATAGGACATTAGTACCCCTGTGGTTTCAGCGTGGCGACTGATCAATACACTTCGCATACGCACTATAGGAGGTGGTGCATAAACGCACAAATCACCAGAACTATGCCAGCTGTTGCCAGCAATTCTCCGATCTCCAGATCGCTGGTGCTCCAATCATACTGATCTTGCTCAGTTCTACCGTGCCTGACCTTGCCAGATCGCTGCTATCTGTGCGTTATGTGTCATGTTACGAAACACAACTCTATCCCTCGTGCTGTTACGATTCACTTATTTATAAACTCACTCGTTTTGGCAAGGAACCACTGCTTTATTATTGACCACAACAAGCTACTCATTTAAATTTTAGCACCCAACCAATTTCAAAGACCGCAGCGCACATAACTACAGGTGCGGATCGCAAGCAGGTAGAATTCACGGGATAACTTTTGACGTAGAGCTTGATAGTTACGCGCCCTTCTAGATCAGTAACTACCATTACAAATCACTACCGAATCGGCACGGCGCCACGTTTATTGGGACTGGCTTCTTTAAATAAACTATAGGGCATTTCGCGGAAGAACAGATGCGAAGCGCACGGACATCATGATTCACCTTTTTTTTTCAGAGTATACGTATGACTGAATTTGAGAAAGGAGGTGGATGAAGGTTCAGTAGTGTAAGTTACGACGTTGTTTCAGAGTAGTCCTTAAAATTTTCTGTGAGACGAACATGTTGAAAAATTTAATAGTAGGCGTGAACGCCTAGGACTGATCTCCGGTTAACTAGTCAGAGGTTGATGGCAAATAACAGGTAAAATCTAAGGAACCCACAAAAGAGGATCTGTACTTTTTACATTACAAATCCTGTGGCTCTGCTTGGCAATCTCGGCCACTCCCCCACGTGGATCATCTTCCCGTCCTCCATCACACCAGCTGAATGGACCGACCCATAACCACCCACGGATCTTCCTCGTGGAACCCAGCCTTCGCGAAAAACGAAGAGAATCTTCCAATGGTGTCATCTGCATCCCCTTCTTCTGAAAACACGATCGATGGTCCAACTTCGAGTCACGATAACCCAAACCTGGGAGATGTGGCCATCGCTACATCGATTGTATCATGGCACCTGGCCGATTCCTCCTGACACTACCGATTTCGTTCCGAAGCTTCGAGTTCTGAAGTCACCCCACTTCTGGCATTGCAAGTCCAGTGCAGATGCTATAAAAATGCTATCTGTCTGTGCATGGGCCGTCGTGTAAAATCTCCCCCTCCCTTTATTAACCAGAGGGACCAGGATACTCGAACAGTACCCAACTCTCAACTTGCAACATCATGAAGTTCACTACTGCCCTCGCATCCCTTGCTGCCACCCTCCCCGCAATAGTCAACGCGGCAGGAAATACAAGCCCCTACACCTTGGCCTCGACATATCTCATCCCAGAATATGTCGACGAAGTGCGTGCAGCAGTAGCAAAGTTCGTTGCCGCCTTTCCTACTCATCACCAATCTGTACTCAACTATCTAACTTGTTTTTTTTTCAACCACAGTATCACTGATCTAGCCCTCGCTGCACGTGCATCACAAGTCGAAGACATTCCAGTGTTTTTCTGGTTGGATGTAGCAGCCAAAGCTGAGACGCTTGGGCAGTATCTCGCTGCGGCAGATGCTACGGGACCAGATCAACTGGTTCAAGCCGTCATTTATGACCTTCCTGACCGCGATTGTGCTGCTGCTGCTTCAGCAGGAGAATTCTCGATCGCCAACGGTGGTCAGTACGATCATCCCAAATCTGAAACCTGCTGAATATTTTTTTTTTTCAGGGGCTACTCTTTACAAAGCATTCATAGACAACATCACCGCCCAAGTAGAAAGTGAGACACCAATTCTCTTTTGAGGTCTCTCTCACTTGATCTAATTAATTTTTTTTTTTCTGCAGAATACCCAAACGTGCGGGTAGTATTTATTATAGAACCCGACGCACTGGGAAATGCATTGACCAACACGAACGTACCCAAATGCGCGAATGCAAAATCAACATATATGGTGAGCATCCAGACGTTTTCATATCAAATCAGTACTCAACGCGAACGTCTAACGTCCATCCAGGAATTAGTCTCGTACGCAATCTCAAGATTACAGCAACCAAACGTATGGCTCTACCTAGATGCCGGCAACTCCGCATGGCTCGGCTGGCCCGCCAACCTCCTCCCCGCTGCACAGCTCTTCTCGAAACTCCTCGTAGATGCCGGACCTAACGCGACTGTTCGCGGACTTGCCACAGACGTGTCCAGCTATAATTCATTAAGGGGTCCAGAAGACCCTGTTCAAGCACCGAACCCGAACTACAATGAAGAGCTATATATCAACGCGCTTGCACCGTACCTCGTACAGAATAACTTTCCGGCACATTTTATCGTAGATCGTGAGCGCTCTTTGGAATACACTGATCTCCCAGGAATGTTTATGCAATTTGTAGAAAGCCGCTCTGGTGTTTCAGGGATTCGTGCTTCTGGAGCAGATTGGTGTAATGTTTTGGGTATGTATCATACACTTGATCTATATTCACTCACCTGGACTGTTTTCATAGGTGCTGGCCTGGGCATGCGTCCAACCTCCAACACCGGAAATAGCTTGATAGACGCGTCAGTTTATTTTGACTAATTCTCCCGAATATTAACTGACGTCATTCCCTGCATTTTTAGGATTGTGGTTAGTTGAAATTATCCCACGTATAATTGACCCATGCTGACAGAAGCTCTCACTTTTTCAATTCTTCCCTGGGATACAGTGGGTGAGTCTCCCGCCACACGCTCTCGAGTTCTAGTTTCAGTATATTTATGATTGATTGATAATAGGTAAAGCCACCTGGTGAAAGTGACGGAACGTCCGACCCGACCGCCCCCAGGTTCGATCCTCGTAAGCGGTTTTCAATAATATCAATAATATCTCATCTATTAATAAACGTTTCTGTCTTATTATAGGATGTGCTCTACAAGGTGCAGCGCAGCCTGCGCCACAAGCTGGCGTTTGGTTCCAGAGATATTTTGAGGCACTGGTTGAGAATGCGAACCCCCCTCTATTGTTGTCACCGTGCGTTTTTATTTATTTTTATATATATACTCACGATGGGTTGACATGTTTATTTATGGGTGGTGTAATATAGATCCCCTCAACCATCTGAAACAACAGGGTCGACAACAGGGTCGACAACAGGGTCAAATAACGGGAACCTCCGCGGTGTCCCATTTACCTCGACGTCGGCCTCTAGTGCTACGATCACAGTGCGCCTGGGAGCGCGTGGGATATGGTGGAAAATTATTGTGGTATTGTTGGCTGGTGCATGGGTTTTGGAATAGAGATTGAGCAACGGATGATGATTGAAATAAGTATTTTTATTAGAACTTAGAGCTACATAATTAAATGCAGGCACTGCATCATAAGAAATTGATTTTTTGCAATAAATGTATTACTCTTTGAGAGAGTCGATGTATAAAATTAGATCGATCTTTCATACAGGGAAATATTGGCAAGTTGCGCCGTGGAACGTGTTAGCTGTCAAGTTTGGCGGCGTGCCATTTTGTCACGTTCCGGAGCTGAGGTTATGAGTCGTGTCGTTTCTTGGCAGATTCGCCCCCGTTTTTGTTTCCTTTCGATTTTCTATGATCTTTTTTTTACGCTGGAGTTAGTGATTTTGGGGATTTGTAACCTCGGATCAAGCCTTAAATTCTTCATTTCAAAGAAAAGGGATATACACGTGACTGAAGAACGGATCGTAATGCTACAGTTTGTTTAATGCAGAAGTTGAACTACATTACAAGAAGGGTACAGCCAACTGTACTAAGGAAATAATATGGGAACACTAGAAATGTCTGGGGGCTAGATAGTGAGCGAGCGGATCAGCAGGAGGGGGGGAGGGGGGAGACGGGGCAACCTGAGTTAAACAATTAACCTGAGCATGATGGTGGAGGCAGGCAATAGAAAAATAGACAAACTTATGAAGGTGCAAGACAATCATGAAGAATTATAAATATAATACTAATGTTTACTAAAGCATGGCTTTTTGGAACTTTGAATTTGGAATTAAGAGTCTTAGAGTAGTGAATTTATGGAAAGATATTCTTAGGTATTCAAGGTGTAGCTTGAAAAGCAAGCTTATTTTGATGACAGCTCTCATAATATAAGTATTACAGATGATGATATTAGTAGACAAATCATGTGAAAGAGAGCATACATATGTAGGGTTGAGATGACATGATGTTAATTAGGAAACTAAG
The DNA here is from genome assembly GCA_003314385.1 of Gomphus sp. MG54. Lineage (NCBI taxonomy): Eukaryota > Fungi > Basidiomycota > Agaricomycetes > Gomphales > Gomphaceae > Gomphus > Gomphus sp. MG54. The sequence continues at coordinate 14,293 of QLPG01051321.1, read as the reverse complement.
TCTAGATGTTTCTGGTGAAGTCCAATCATAGGGTTGAGTTATTCAAGTATCACAGATACAGTGTAGTAGACTTCCTTGATACAGGATACCTCCTTGATACAAATTGGTTTTCTGGGGTCTATTCTCATTTCAGTAGTACAGGGTTTTTCACAAAGAATCTACTATATATATAAAAATCTGTAGTGATTGGCACGGGTAACCCCCGGGTATTTTGTGCCTACCTGTACCCGTACCCGAGAATACCCGTACCCTTAGCAATGGGTAGCAGGTTATTGTGGGTATGGGTGTCAAGCGTCGGATACTGACGGACTTTGGTACTGCCGAGGGGTGTTGTCGAAAGGTCGGGCGGACTATGGCCAAGTCCTGCAGGCCAAGAGTAGTGGCGTTGGCTTCAACGTACTCATGTGTTGCGCCCTACTTGCCGTGCGTGCCACTGTATTTGCAACAGACAGATACTCGGGGGGATGCTGAGGATGCTGGCCCGAGTCGAGGACTTAACAGAGGAGAAGTAGGTAGAAGGGCCTAAGCCTAGTCGATACCCAGAATGAGGAAGTATGTACATGCATGTCCTACTTATATAGGTTAAGAAGCGATATGTGGAATAAGGAATGTGGGACAACAAGGTATGTAGAGCATGTGGTCATTGTCCACAACAAACAAAATTAGAACAAGGAATGCAAAGTGGGGATAGAACAATAAAAGACAGGATAATAGGATCATGACTCAAGATGGGACAATAGGGAGTGGCCCAGTATAAAACAATGGGGTCGTGTCCGAGAATAATACAAGGACAGGAAGTCCCGAGGTGAAACGGACCGAGGAGTGTGAATGGCGGATGTGCCGAGCCAGGACCGGCGCACCAAGTGTTATGCATGTGATGCAGGCACTTGGTCATGGATATAGGATGATTGCTCGGTCGGCACTGCCAGCAGATGGGTCTCGGTACGTGGACTTGACAGACAATTCCTTTGTCCAAAATTCTGCACTCCACATCGTCCCCACGCTCACCTCACTCTCGATCCCAGGAGGCAACGCACGTGTGGCCAATGTCAAGTCCACATACCGAGACCCATCTGCCGGCAGTGCTGACCGAGCAATCTGTTAGGTGCAAACTTGCATCTCACCCCTGAGAGACCAATCTCAATATATTGTATTTATATATCTATTTTGGTATCATTCTGTGCGCTTTTAAGTTCTTAATTTTTCTCACTTTTATTTGTATTTTTACCCTCATTATTGAGGGAGTTATTCATGTTTTACTATGTATGATACTTACGGGCGCTTGTCCACGCACGACGCGACTAGTGTGGCCAGCTCCCTGGATTGGGAACCGGCAGCCTGGCTCAAACCTTCGATAGGGTCAAGGGCCGGTTGCAGGGTATATGCGGGTGAAACACAACCCGCGCAAAGCCTCCCTCCTCAGTTATTGAATATACTGAGGAGGTGAGTTGTATAATATATTGTACAAGCCTTTAAGGCTGATTTTCTTTTTATTCTTTTGTAAGATAAATTAAATAGGTATATTTTCCGAATATACACTCAGTTATTGACTATACTGAGGAGATAAATTAAATAGCTGCCTAACAGAATTCTTCAGCCCTACTGTAACTTGCTCATAATCTCATCACAATCATCCTATATCCACAACCAAGTACCCGCATTGCCTGCATAACACTTGGGGCGCTGGTCCCGGCTCGGCACATTCGCCACCCACACTCCTCGGTTCATCTCACCTCGGGACTTCATGTCCTTGTATTATCCTCGGACGAAACCCCATTGTTTCATACTCGGCCACTCCTTATTGTCCCATCCTGAGTCACGACCCTATTGTCCCGTCTTTTATTGTTCTGTCCCCGTTTTGCATTCCTTGTTCTAATTTTGTTTGTTGTGGACAACAACCACATGCTCTGCATACCTTATTGTCCCACATTCCTTATTCCACATGTCGCTTCTTAACCTATATAAGTAGGACATGCATGTACATACTTCCTCATTCTGGGTATCGACTAGGCCTAGGCCCTTCTACCTTCTTCTCTTCTGTTAAGTCCTCGACTCGGGCCGGCATCTTCAGCATCCCCCTGAGTATCTGTCTGTTGCAAATACAGTGGCACGCACGGCAAGTAGGGCGCAATGCACGAGTACGTTGAAGCCAATGCCACCACTCTTGGCCTGCAGGACTTGGCCATAGTCCGCCCGACCTTTCGACAACACCCCTCGGCAGTACTGAAGTCCATCAGTATCCGACTCCTGACAGCCAATTCCCTCCCACTATTCAGAATAACTCCCAAACCATGGCGCTGCAGAACCCCTGGCTCGGCCACCCTAACAGTGTGCCATTCGACCAGCGTACGTGTGGCGCTGTTTCCATACTCACACTCCCACCTTTTCTGATATGCATGGCTGGATAGCCTTCTTCCTCATTATGAATGTCGCAGTAGGAGGGTAAAAAAATTATCTCAACAACATATGGTATACCATTGTATTGACTTCTTCGTAGGATGAACGGATGGTTTCCCAATAATGTAGGCGGAAAGCCATGGGTCAATGGCTCGGCGAGTGAGTTGGCACCATGGTGCCTATAAATATCTGCTAAGCTACTACATCCCTCCCCACAGCTGCCATGCGCAACTTTGCTCTCGCGCAGGAGAAGTGGTACCTCTTGTGGCCCACAAACCTGCGCATATGATGCGTACGACACATACGGCACGTACGACGTGTATGGCACGTACAACACGTACGACATGACATGTATGGCGCATATGGGGCGTATGCGCCGTACGTGTAACTAAAAAATAGGCTGTCAGTATATTTATTTCTTATACAAAGAGCATGTGCTCACCGTGTACACTGATGTTCTGATTTCCATCGATCTGGTGGATACTGAAAATATATACACACCTATGAAATTAAAACTAAGTGAGAAAAGCCCAAAGTAACGCGTCTGGGTAGTTAATATAAGTATGAAGACTCTTCAATTGTCGAAGACAAGACCGACCAATTTAAAAAATATCTTTCCAAAAGAATGTGGGCGATTCCAAATAAAGTTGATCTGAGATAGGTAATTAGGAAATATGGCAGCATCAGCACATGGATTGAAACCTATAGGTTTTGGCCCAAGGTTCTCCGAGGTGCTCAAGTCACCGACAGGGAAAACCTCGCATGTTCGGCAGAGTTCCAGCAACGCCTGGAGTATGAACTGGCAACCTGGGGCTAGAAGAGCCCTATTTTCAGTGAGTTGGGTTTCTAGAGCCCGCATGAAACTGTGGTCAGGTTGCGGAATCAAGTTTTCATGATTCCCAGTGAGAATCCGTGCTGGCTACATCGTTTGGACATCAAAATTCAGCGCTAAATGCACTTATATAACTGAGGTTCAGCGCTGAACCTCACTTATATAAGCGAGGTTAGTGCTGAGCCTCAGTTATATAACCCGCCTACGGGTATGGGTTTGGGCCGGGTTGGAAATCCTGACCCTGACCCTTACCCGCACTACCTGTACCCGTTACCCGCACGGGTTTCCAATACCCGCACCAATCACTAAAAATCTGGGTGGGATTTGACCTGATTTGACCTTAATCTGACCATAAAGACATTGAGCTGTCCAAGCATGACATGCTAATAATACACAACTGCATTCTCAAAGTAATCATGGCTAAAAAAAACACAAGAGGTTGCAAACCAAAGCTCTGTCAGGCCTCGGTACTACCGATGGTACTGTCGGAACTGGCCAAGTCCTGCAGGCCGGTCAGGGTGGCTTGGCTTCAATGTACTCATGTGTTGCACCCTGCCTCCTGTGCATGCCACTAACTTGTAACGAGAACAGATACTCAGGCGAATGCCAAGGATGTCGGCCTGAGCAAGGACTTCTGAACAGAAGGAGGAGAGTAGGGAGGTGTAAACCTAGTTGATACTCAGACTGAGGAACTATGTACACGTATCAACTACTTATATAGGCTGAGAGGCGGAATGTGGAATAAGGGTGGCATAAGACATGGAAAAAAGAATAAGGTATGAAGACCATGTGGAGGTATAGTCCACAACGATTAGAATAGAATAATGAGAAGGTAAGACAATGAAATATAAGCGGTGAGATTGTAGGAAAGGAATAGAACAATAAGGAATGGCCGAGAATAAAACAATAGGGCCATGAGTGAGTGGCAGGGAATAGTGAACGTCCCATGGGTAAACGAGTGGGGGGGAAAGGAAGGGAGTGTAGGGATGATAAAGAATAGGGGTTGGGGAAAAGGATAATGAACCGGGTGATAAACCGGGTATACCGAACCGAAACTGTACGCTGTGGAATGATGTGAGTGGGGGTCGGTTGGTTGGTACTGCCGAATAAATCAAAGCACAATGTATGGTCATGACAAGCTCCCCCCAAAGTTGAATGAAGATAATGTGTTATGACTTGGTAAAGCCGAGGAGTCGGTCAAGTCCTGCAGACCATGTGGGGTGGCTAGGCTTCAATGTGCTCGTGCGTTGTACCCTGCTGTTCCATGTGTGCCACTAATTTGGGCAGAAGAAAGACCTGGGAAGATGCCGAGAGTGTTGGCCCAAGTGAAGGACTTTAGACAGGAGAAGGGTGGAAAAGGGGATGCAGACCAAGTTGATATTCAGAGTGAGGAACTATCTACATACATCCACTACTTATATAGGTTAAGAAGCAAGATGTGGAACAGGGTGGCATAAGGAATGGAGAACAATAAGGTATGAAGAATCATGTGGAGGTATTGTCCACAGTGATCAGGAATAGAATAGGAAATGTAGGCAAGAATAGAATAATGAAATATGGCTGAAAATAGAATAATAAGAGAGTGGATGAGAATAGAACAATGAAAAAATGGCCGAAGATAAAACAATAGGGCTGTGACCAAATAATAAATGAATAACAATTGTTCCTAAGGGAATTGGGTAAGGGAAGGGATGGGTAATGAGGGAATGGTGATGGATGGGGGGTGTGGGATGAGAGTAGTGAACAATATGATATACCGAATGTACTGGATGTATCAAGTTGGGGCCATGAACTGGTGATGGAAGACTTGTTACTGGTGTGGGTAAGGGTCGGTTGTTTGGTACTGCCGAGATAATGGATACTTGGTACATGTACTTGACATAATGTTAAAATGAGCAAAATGAAGAAGAATTCAATGAAGAGATGGATGACTAGTCATGACTGTGTCAGGAGTCGGATACTGACGGACTTCGGTACTGCCGAAGGGTGTTGTCGAAAGGTTGGGCGGACTATGGCCAAGTCCTGCAGGCCAAGAGTAGTGGCATTGGCTTCAATGTACTCGTGCATTGCACCTTACTTGCTGTGCGTGCCACTGTATTTGCAACAGACAGATACTCAGGGGGATGCTAAAGATGCCGGCCTGAGTCAAGGACTTAACAGAAGAGAAGAAGGTAGCAGGGCCTAAGCCTAGTCGATACCCAGAATGAAGAAGTATGTACATGCATGTCCTACTTATATAGGTTAAGAAGCGACATGTGGAATAAGGAATGTGGGACAACAAGGTATGCAAAGCATGTGGTTATTGTCCACAATGAGTAAAATTAGAATAAGAAATGTAAGGTGGAAGTAAAACAATGAAGGACCGAATAATAGGACGTGCCCTAGCACAATAGGAAATGCCCGATTGTAAAACAAGGCCATAACCGAAGATAACACAAGGGCAGGAAGTCCCGAGGTAAGGCGGTTCGAGGAGTGAGGAGTAGGTGTAGGAATGAGGGGTGTGACCGATATGTGCATCTGGCCGAGGACAACTCATTGAATGGTTCGTACTTGGTTACTAATGGAGTGCCTTAGTCGGTACTGCCGAGTTATTGGATCCTCGGTACGTGTACTTGACAGACTGTTGGAATAGTTTGACCAGCATCTGTGCATTGGTTGCCATGTCACATTAGTCACACATGCTTTGTAATTCCTCATCTGTTTGCAACAAGCCATTACCTCTGCTCAGGCCAAACAGTTGTCCTTTCTACGGTCCTCGCTCAGCACTACTGAAATTCAACACAAACAGATCACAGGTTGCTCTCATTAACCACTACAGGTGCTGATAGGAAATGTATAACCTTGAAAGCCCAAACCCAATCAAAGCCATGCCTACTGAGAGCATGCACAATGAGGCCTAATGAAAGCCTGTGATGTTCAACCGAAAGCTGCACCTACCGTAAGTGCACCAGGCCTAATGAAATCCTGTTATACTGAACCGAGAAGCCATACCTAATGAAAGTATGCTGGGCCTACTGAAAGCCTGTTTTTCCTCACATTTGCTGAGATGATTTCCATTCTACTCTACTTATGGAACCCTGGATACACATCTGTGATGGAACTCATATGTGGATCTACCCCCCCACACCATGAATTAGTATAGGATCTGGAGATCTGAGATAGAAGTTTAGGAGTTTAGATTTCAGGAGGTGCATGGAGAGCAGATGCCGCTCAAGGAGGTATGTTGGAATACTTTGACCGGAATCTGTGCATTGGTTGCCATGTCACATTAGTCACACATGCTTTGTAATTCCTTGTCTGTTTGCAACAAGCCATTACCTCTGCTTGGGTCAAACAGTTGTCCTTTCCACAGTCCTGGCTCAGCACTACCAAAAATTCAACAATGACAGGCTGCAAATCCCATGCACAGAGATTTAGGTGTCACACTTGTATCAAGGACTTATACCTATGACATTTTGACTTGTTTCACAAAATAATTTATTGTGCCACAACAATAGTCTTTTTTTGCCCCCATATTATAGAGAAAAAATATTCTTGAGATACTTCTCAACTGTAATATAATTTTATTAAAATTTAATCTACAAAATCTTGAGCTAAAATCAAGCTTGACTGAAATTTGTATCAGGGGGGTCTATTACACTGTACCAGTGTTAATTCAGAGTGAGAGGGACTTGGCTTCAAGCTATGTGTTGTATGTATCAGCACTTAGCTAGAGGCTTCTGGAAGGGTTTCTGGAGGTTCTGAATGATTTCCGAGGGGGGTTTGTACTCCAGAGGTAGAGGGACTAAAGGTCGCAGGCTCAGGATTGGAATCGGAAAGGGGTGGAAAGATGGGAAGCGCCAGGGGGACTAAGACTGTTCATGGTATAGGGTGGTTCGAGTGGTTCGAGGTTGCAGGGACTTGGCTTCAACTTATGTGTTGCATCCTCCTCGATCATCTGTCCCTACTTTCAGAAAGTCAGAAAGTTAACCAGAACTGAATTGGAAACTACAATGCAAAATTAAGTTGATATTTGTACTGGCAAATAGTCCAGTTGACTGGTGACTTACAGTGACTCACAAAACTGAGCCAATGTTTGGTGCTTTTGGACTATTCATTGAATAGCTTTGAATGTAAAACATATATGAAAAAGATGTTGGTTCATCAAAGAACAAATCTGATCAGGGCTATGTAACCATTAATAAATTATATAATTCCGATCAGGGGTGATGAAGATATGGGCAATTCAAATCAAGGGCCCATTGACTCAGTTTTGTAAGATGGTATCAGAACAATCAGAATCTGATGCTCCATCTATTATATAACATGCAACCCTTGATAGATGGTTACTATGGTACCCTTATCTTTCATGAGAACTCAAATTAAGGTATTTAATCCCCTCCAACATGTCCAGAACTTCACTACACTCCAATGCACCCCACTTCCTCTGCTCAAAAAGAAAGCATCCTCTCCTTGGCCTCTCATGGTCATTCCACTTGCACTATTGCCTGAAGACTTGGCCTTAGCCAGTCCACAGTATCAGGACTGTTAGAACTCTCCACCCCAACCAGCCCTGCTCCTTTGAAGGTTGTTCCCCCAAGCTTTCCTCTAGAGATTAACCTGCTATTTTATCACAAATTGCTACTGGCAGAGCTGCCAATGCTACTCAGGTCACCAAACACATCAATACAATTATCCCCCACCCAGTCTCCTCAGAAACAGTCAGAAGACTCCTAAAGAAACATTCATTCAAGGCTGTGGTGAAGAAGAAAAAGCCCTTCCTCAGTGCAAGGCATAGACAGCTGGGTTAGCCTTTGCTTTGAAGCACAGAGAGTGAGTGTAGAGGACTGGAAGAGGGTTATTTGGTCAGATGAGACCAAAATCAACATGTTTGGGTCAGATAGGAGGTAGTGGGTGTGGAAACAGAAGGGGGAGGGGTTGAATGAGAGAGAGGTACAGGGGACAGTCAATTTTGGAGGGGGAAACATTATTGTATGGGGGTGTATGGGATGAAATGGTGTTGGCCAGCTTGCAGAGATTGAGGGGAAGATGGATGCTGATCAGTTTGTATCCATTTTGGAGGACCACCTGCTGCCCAGCCTGGAGGAAAGTGGAATTCCTGAGGAACAGGTAATTTTTCAACAGGACAATGACCCAAAGCACAAGTCAAAGAAGGCCAAGAACTGGATGGAAAACAACAATATCACTCTCCTTGACTGGCCTGCACAGTCTCCAGACCTGAATCCTATTGAGCACCTCTGAGATCATGCAAAAAAACAGGCTTAAGGAGTATCTGACACCACCCAAGGGAGTTTGGCAAATTTGGGAGAGAGTAGAGGAGGTATGGAATAACATACTACTAGAGATGTGTCAGAATTTGATAGAGAGTATGTTAGAAGACTTGAGGCAGTAATTAAGGCCAAGGGGCGCAATACCAGGTACTAGAATTGCAACTTACTATTTCTCTGATACCCTCTTACAAAACTGAGTCAATGAGCCCTTGATTTGAATTGCCCATATCTTCATCACCCCTAATCAGAATTATATAATTTTTCAATGGTTGCATAGCCCTGATCAGATTCTTTCTTTGATGCACCAACACCTTTTTTTATATATGTTTTACATTCAAAGCTATTCAATGAATAGTCCAAAAGCACCAAACATTGACTCAGTTTTGTGAGTCACTGTATATACATGTATCTAATCTTTGTACTAACTTTTGCCGAGTAAAGACAAGGGGGGGAAGAGAGTACAAGGGGCAATACAGAACAAAGAACAAGGGAGTGAGGTACGCAATGATCCTGCACGTCGTTGATCAAAGGAGCAGAACCTTGGCTTTGGAATCTTTGGAGGTTTGGGAACACAGAACCTCGGGTTGATACAACACAATTTGAAAAGCGGTTGTTCAGGCTTTGAGCGGTTGGAAAGGTCCCAGAAATGGTGTGGGTGGTTGTGGAGGTTAATGTGGGTTTATTGGTGGCATGGGCCATAACACTCAAATAGGGAATGGCATGAGTTGGGCCAACCCGCATAGGTCACTGGGTCGGGTGTCCTTGGGTGTGGGTGTAGGTCAAGTGGAGATCACCCACAACCTGGCCTAACCTGTGGTGTCATGTGTGCGCATACAACACACATGCACCACACATGCACATGACACCACCGTACTGCACGTGCACATGGATGACATTGTACATTGTCAAGTACACGTACCAAGGTCCCATTATTCGCCAGTGCTGACCAAACAACCATCCTACGTCTATGTACAAGCATCCACGCAGCATGCACAACGCGTGATACACCGGTCTCGGTTTCATACATCCGTCATCCACGAACAAATGTCCACGCCGCGTGCACGTCACTTGATACCATGATCTCGGTTTGGCACATCCATCCTACTATTCGTCCGTTTCTCGATCCGCCCCACCTCGGTACCTCCTACCCCTTGTGTTATCCTCGGTTACAGTCATTGTTTTATATCCGGCCACTCCTTATTGTCCCATTTTGAGTCACGATCCTATTATACTGTCTCTTATTGTTCTATCCCCGTTTTACATTCCTTGTTCTAATTTTGTTTGTTGTGGACAACAACCACATTGCTCTGCATACCTTGTTGTCCCACATTCCTTATTCCACATGTCGCTTCTTAACCTATATAAGTAGGACATGCATGTACTTATTTCCTCATTCTGGGTATCGACTAGGCTTAGGCCCTTCTACCTTCTTCCTCTCTGTTAAGTCCTCGACTCAGGTCGGCATCTTCAGCATCCCCCTGAGTATCTGTCTGTTGCAAATACAGTGGCACGCACGGCAAGTAGGGCGCAACGCACGAGTACGTTGAAGCCAACGCCACTACTCTTGGCCTGCAGGACTTGGCCATAGTCCGCCCGACCTTTTCGACAACACCCTTCGGCAGTACCGAAGTCCGTCAGAATCCAGCTCCTGACAGACATGGACGACACAGACATGCTGTACATGCCATACAAGTCATACATGCCATATGTGCTGTATACGTCATATGCACTATATGCATCGTATGCACCATATGCATCATACATGCTGTATGCACCATACACATTGTACACGTCATACATGCCATATGCATCATACATGCCATATGCACCATATACATTGTATGTGCTATATATGTCATATGTGTCGTATGTGCCATACACCTCCTACATGCCATGTGCCTCATACATGCTATATGCACCATTCCCTAGTCTCAAATCATCCTGTCCTTACTTTCAGACAGGAAATTATGGAGGAGTTGGAGTGAGGCGAATAACAAGTCAATATTTGAACTGAGTAAGTCACCTCATGTCCCAAAACTTCACACAAAACATCCTTTTAACATATATGTAACTTAAAAATATTGCAGGGTATCAGATTTTATAACAACTATACAAGTAATCTCAGCCTCTGTACAAAGGTTGCAACCACTGAATATAGTCACCTGTACAAGTAATCTACCATAAACATACAGATGAGTGACAGTGAATACAAGACGGATAGGAAGCATCTTATCTCAGTGTCTGCATGAAGGTTGCAAACCACAGAGGCTGTGTGTCTGCCATCATCAAACTCTCATAACTACAGTATAGTAGACCTCCTTGATACAGGATACCTCCTTGATACAAAATGATTTTGCAAGGTCAATTCTCATTCCAGTAATACAGGGTTTTGCACAAATAATCTACTATATATAAGCAACATTTAAGCCAACTGTCAAGCTTTGGTCACTGACGGACTTCGGTACTGCTGAGGGGTGTTGTTGAAAGGTCGGGCAGACTATGGCCAAGTCCTACAGGCCAAGAGTAGTGGTGTTGGCTTCAACATACTTGTGCATTGTGCCCTACTTGCCATGCGTGCCACCAATTTGTAACAGACAGATACTTGGGAGGATGTTGATGATGCCGGCTTGAGTCGAGGACTTAACAGAGGAGAAGATGGTAGAAGGGCCTAAGCCTAGTTCATACCCAGAATGAGGAAATATGTACATGCATGTCCTACTTATATAGGTTAAGAAGCGACATGTGGAATAAGGAATGTGGGACAACAAGGTATGCAGAGCATGTGGTTATTGTCTACAATGAATAAAATTAGAACAAGGAATGCAAAACGGGGATAGAACAATAAAAGATAGGATAATAGAATTGTGACTCAAGATAGGACAATAGGGAGTGGCCGAGTATAAAACAATGGAGTTGTGTTTGAGGATAATACAGGGACAGGAAGTCCCGAGGGGAGACGCACCGAAGGGTGAAGACAGGGAGTGTGGATGGTGGACGTGCTGAGCCGAGACCAGTGTACCAAGTGTTATGCATGCAGTGTGGACACTTGGTCGTGGATATAGGGTGGTTGCTCGGTCGGCAATGCCAAATAAACAGGTCTTGGTGCATGTACTTAACAGTATCTCCCCTCTAGCGGCTGAACCCATGAAGCTGGAAATTAATTTTTTAAGGTTTGGGACACCTATACGTGACATTGCGTTGTTTGGGAGGCTTTTGAGCTTCTCATCTGTCAACCACATCACTCTACTATCAAAACCACAAACCCTGAAAGATGAACACTGAAACCGGTGATAGCGAACGGGAGCTCAGAGATGCTCAAATTCCCAGCATGATCGATTGTCAGGGGGCCATTCGGTTGGGATGGGATGCGCAAACAGCCACAGAGGAAGTAGGAGGAGTTGTATTGGCCACACAGGCCGGAGAGGGAATTCCCGGTATATCGGGGTTCCCCAGTGATGCGATGCAGAAGAGGGGTAGGAGTGCGGATCTGGGGCCTAGAAAGGGGCCGGGTACACATGGATGAGGAAGGAGTGAGGGGCAGACAGGGGTACAGGTGAGTTATTATTATTTTTGTCTTTTTTCTGTTTTTTTTTTTATTGATTTTCCTGTATATAGTGCGGAAACATGTTGACACGTGAAGGTTCGTCTTCGGCATCTCTGCCTTCCAAGGAGGCAGGTGATCCCCCTGCAAAGAGGCCGCGACAGGGCCGTACCATGCTGTTAAGTGGGCGGATCCCTGTGGAAGTGCCGCTGGCCAGGCCATCAGGATCAGGAGGGGTGGAGGAGCTATTGGAGGAGCTCCTTCGAAGCAACTGGAGGATAGAGGCCGCCCTCTATCTTATACTTGAGGTGATTATGGGAGGTCTCAGGAATTCGGGGGGTTAGTGAGGATGGGGGAGAGAGTACTGAAGTGGATAGCAGGAAGGGGAAGCAGAGAGAGGATGCAGAAAATGTTGAGATAGATTAAAGGATCTATAATATTATCATGTTTTTTTTGTTTTTTTTTGTAAAAAATGAAAAGTAAATAGAATCAAGGGGAAAAAAAGAACAAGTCGAAAGTGCCGAGGGTTTTGGCAGTTCAGAAGTTTTATATTGATGGAAAAAGATGGAAGAAGAGGGTGACGGATAGACTGAGAGGGATGTGAGGTCTTCGTGATGTCGGAATTGGAGTGTAGGGATGTTTGTAGAAGGATTAGGAGTTAATTGTAGACTGAGGGGATGTATTTGAGAGTAAGAGTGGTCGTAGGATTGTGAGTAGAGTGTCGGGATTGTATAGGGGAGGGAGTGGAGGATCAGAGGGAGTGGAGGACAGGACAGAGAGTGATGAATAGAGGGGGTTTGGGGAGAAGGATATCTTCGGGAGGGGAGTTTGTGCAGTTTGAAAAGGTTTCTAGCTGGTTGCCACCCCCCCTTTTAGGTAGACATCCCACCGTCTACTAAAGGTGTTGGCCTCTAGCCGAGAAGAATGGAGAAGGGTCGTAAATGCATATAATGCACATATACGGAGTGTATGAACGGAAACAGATGGGGATGGACGGAAGAGTCCTTGGCCAAACATGCCGAATGACAACACTGACTGAGAGGTCCCAGCCAAAAACTTGCCAGCCATTCTGGTATACAAGCATGCACAAGACAGTTGCATTGACTAGGGCTATTGGCGAAGCTTCCAGCAATGGAACAGGATCCTGGGTGAGGCTTTTGGAACAGTGGCAAATGCCGCCTGGACTGAGGCCATTGGGATGCACCTAAAAATGTTAGTAGCTTGGAAATTTCTAACAGTACTCTAAATTTAAATAATCATCTTAAAAAAGGACGGATTATAATACTGTCCAATACCCTGTTAATCAATGGATTATAGCGGGTGAGCAAGTTATGCCTGAATTTTGCTGACCAACAGATCTAGTGACATGACAGATGGATGGGTGGACTGAAGTCATCTAGACGGAAAATCTAGTAGATGTATCTGTGCTGTTAGCAAGAAATACTAGATCAAGAAGGGTCATAATCAAAAACAAATTTTCAAATGGTCTGTGAGCTGATGCTGATTGATCAAGCATGCCAGACAGGGTGCTGAGGGTGGGCATTGCCTCCAGGTTGGCCAGAAAAAACTAAAGTTCTTCTGAACTAGGTGGTTTCCAAATCTATACTGGTATTGGGTTGAAAATGCTGTGGTGTGGATCTGTCTTGTTGGACAACCTCCTAGGAGTAAGATGATCCGGTGAAGCTATGAGCAGATCCTGATTCAAAACAGTTAGAAAGGGCTACCGGGAGACCCGGTTCCAAATAACAAGATAGAAAGATCATTAAAAAGGTGTCTGGTAAGACCATATTGTAGTGCATGGAAAGTAGTGTGATTCTGGGTATAGTGTCAAGCTTTGGTTACTGATGGACTTTGGTACTGCTGAGGGGTGTTGTTGAAAGGTCGGGCGGACTATGGCCAAGTCCTGCAGGCCAAGAGTAGTGGCGTTGGCTTCAATGTACTTGTGCATTGCACCCTACTTGCCGTGTGTGCCACCAATTTGTAACAGACAGATACTCGGGAGGATGTTGATGATGCCGGCTGTCAAGCGTCGGATACTGATGGACTTCAGTACTGCCGAGGGGTGTTGTCGAAAGGTCGGGCGGACTTTGGCCAAGTCCTGCAGGCCAAGAGTAGTGGCATTGGCTTCAACGTACTCGTGCATTGCGCCCTACTTGCCATGCGTGCCACTGTATTTGCAACAGACAGGTACTCGGGGGGATGCTAAAGATGCCGGCCCGAGTCGAGGACTTAACAGAAGAGAAGAAGGTAGAA
>QLPG01051311.1:0-11136 GCA_003314385.1 Gomphus sp. MG54 | reverse complement strand
GAACGGTCGCCATCGAACTCTGAGGGTTTGGCGGGTTCTACCATCCGTTTCGTGGGCTGTCGAGCGCGGGTCTGGAGACCTGCCAATAGGCTGGTCGTAGTCGCCTGTAGCGCGTTCAGCCTCGTCTCCAAGTCCTGCTTCTCTCTTCTTTCTCTTAGTAACTCTTGTTCTATACCTGCCAGTCGGTCCAATAACTCTTGGGCCGAGGGCAGGTCCATGACGAGTAAGGTTTTATATCGAATGAGGAGGGGCTGCTGCTGTCGCTGCTTCCGAAGAATTTCGATTCGGAGTCGTGCGATGGAGCAGCCGGTTCTCGAAGGAGAGAGTTTTCTACTGTAAGGGCAACCTAAGCAGGCGTTCTACCCTAAGGCGGCGCACTGGCGAAGGGGGATCCAAAGATTTAGTATAGTACCTAATACATGGGGGCTAGCCTACCTGGCGAAGGGGGATCCAAAGAGAAAACTCTAGGGAACCCTTCGCCCACTGACTACTGTATATAAGCATTATCTCTATGGCGCTCCGCGCTCTCTCGGGCATCACTCTCCTTGCCGACCGGGAAGTTCCGCCAGGGTCTCGACTCTGGGGGCGGATGATGAAAAGAGGGCCAAGGGGTGCAGCTGGCTCTTCTGGGGGGTACTCGCCAACAGGAGTGATGGTTCGGCGTGCGGTATGTTCGGTACTGCCGTGAGTAGGTCGAACGGTTTTCGGCTGGCGGGTGCGGTGTACGGGCGAACTGTCGTCGGTCGGGGTTGGAACACGGGGGTTCCCCTGACACCCTGCTTTTCCATCAATGCCACTAATTTGGACAGAAGAAAGACCTGGGAGGGTGCTGAGAGTGTCCACCCAAGTAAGGGACTTCAGACAGGAGAAGGAAAGACTAGAGAACATAAACCAAATCAATATTCAGAGTGAGGAACTATCTACATACATTCACTACTTATATAGGTTAAGAAGCAAGATGTGGAATAAGGAATGGAGAACAATAAGGTATGTAGAGCATGTGAAGTTATTGTCCACAATGATCAAGAGTAGAATAAGGAATGTGGATGAAAATAAAACAATTAAAATAGGATGATAGAAATGTGGCCAAGAAAGATAGTGACCGAATATAAAACAATAGGGTCATGGCTGTCAAGCGTCGGTTACTGACGGACTTTGGTACTGCCGAAGGGTGTTGTCGAAAGGTCAGGCGGACTAAGGCCAATTCCTGCAGGCCAAGAGTAGTGGCATTGGCTTCAACGTACTTGTAGGTTGTGCCCTACTTACCGTACGTGCCACTGTATTTGCAACAGACAGGTACTTGGGGGGATGCTAAGGATGCCGGCCCAAGTCGAGGACTTAACAGAAGAGAAGAAGGTAGAAGGGCCTAAGCCTAGTCGATACCCAGAATGAGGAAATATGTACATGCATGTCCTACTTATATAGGTTAAGAAGTGGCATGTGGAATAAGGAATGTGGAACAATAAGGTATGCAGAGCATGTGGTTATTGTCCACAACGAATAAAATTAGAATAAGGAATGCAACGCGGGGATAAGACAATAAAAGACAGGATAGTAGAATGTGTCCAAAGATAGGACAATAGGAGGTGCCAGACTATAAGACAAGGCTTGTAACTGAGGATAGTACAAGGACAGGAAGTCCCGAGGTGAAACGGACCAAGGGGTGTGGATGGCGGATGTGCCAAGCTGAGACCGACATATCAAGTGATGTGCATGCAGTGTGGTCACTTGGATGTGGAACTAGGATGGTTGCTCGGTCGGTACTGCCGATGGACAGGTGTCAGTACGTGGACTTGACAATGGCCAAAGATAAAACAATAAAGAATGTCCCAAGGTAAGATGGGTAGAGGAATAAGGGACAAACACGGTGAAGATTAATGGATAATGAGTGGGGAAGAGTGGATGAGGGATAGGAGTGAGGAATGTGGATGGTGAATGTGCCAAGCCGAGACTGACATAACAAGTGACATATGTGTAGATTGATCATGCACGTGGAATTAGACTGATTGCCCAGTTGGCACTACTGAGTTACCAGGTGCTTGGTACATGCACTTGACAAAATATGCCATTAGGTGTAGTATAACTTGTCTATGATTTACCTGTATCTTTCAACAGACTCAATCATTGTTATATGGTGTCAGGGACTAAAAATGCTGATGTTGCATGGGCTGAGTACTATTGCAATAGTACCAACTTGTCAAGTGCATGTACCAAGTATCTAGTAACTCGGCAGTGCCAACCAAACGATTAGTCTAACTCCACATGCAAGTGACCAATCCACACAAATGTCACTTGGTACGTTGGTCTCGGCTTGGCACATTCACCATTCATATTCCCTATTCCCATCCCTCATCTACTCTTCCCCACTCATTATCCACTAATCTCACCTGGTGTCAAGTACACGTACCAAGGACCCGATAACTCGGTGGTACCGACTAAAATACTCCATTAATAACCAAGCACGAACCATTCAATGAGTCGTTCTCGGCCAGACGCACATATCGGTCACACCCCTCATTCCTACGCCCACTCCTCACTCCTCGGTCCACCTCACCTCGGCACTTCCTGCCCTTGTGTTATCTTTGGTCATGGCCTTGTTTTACAATCAGGCACTTCCTATTGTGCTAGGGCACGTCCTATTATTCTATCCTTCATTGTTCTATTTCCACCTTACATCTCTTATTCTAATTTTACTCGTTGTGGACAATAACCACATGCGTTACATACCTTGTTGTCCCACATTCCTTATTCCACATGTCGCTTCTTAACCTATATAAGTAGGACATGCATGTACATACTTCCTCATTCTGGGTATCGACTAGGCTTAGGCCCTTCTACCTTCTTCTCTTCTGTTAAGTCCTCGACTTGGGCCGGCATCTTCAACATCCCCCTGAGTATCTGTCTGTCGCAAATACAGTGGCACGCACGGCAAGTAGGGCGCAACGCACGAGTACATTGAAGCCAACGCCACTACTCTTGGCCTGCAGGACTTGGCCATAGTCCGCCCGACCTTTCGACAACACCCTTTGGCAGTACCAAAGTCCGTCAGTATCCGACCCCTGACACCTGGTCCACTCCTTAATTCTCCACCAGCTCTACTTTGGGACTTTTCATCATTGTTTTGTCTTCAGCCATGACCCTATGATTTTATTTGGTCACTCTCTATTATTCTATTCTTGGCTACATTTCTATTATCTTATTTTTTTATTGTTCTATTCTCATCCACATTCCTTGTTCTATTCTGGATCACTGTGGACAATACTTCCACATGATTCTTCATGCTTATTGTTCTCCATTCCTTATTCCACATCTTGCTTCTTAACCTATATAAGTAGTGAATGTATGTAGATAGTTCTTGTAAAGTACATGTACCGAGGATCCAGTAACTCGGCAGTACCGACCAAGATACTGCATTAGGTTCTCGGCTTGACACACATATCGGTCGCATTCCTCACTCCCATCCCATGCCTACTCCCCACCCCTCGGTCTGCCTCACCTCGGGACTTCCTGCCCTTGTGTTATCCTCGGTTAAAGCCCTTGTTTTATAGTTGTTATAGCCCATGCCCTCAACAAACCCACACTAACCCCCACAATCACCCGCTTCCGAGACCTCTGACCGAAAGGACGAAAGACCATTTCCGTGGATCCCGTCCCCATCATGCCCGTCTGAGACACCGCGTTTCCGTGTCCGACCAAAACACCGTTCCCGAGTCCGCTCCCGACCGAGGACTCAATACTTTGATAACCGATGCGCAAGACTATCGCGTACCTCACTCCCTTGTTCTCTCTTTTATATTAACCCCTTGTACTACCTTTCTCCTTGTTTTATGACCGGCTAAAGATAGTACAAAGAGCGTTACATGTATATAGTCTCACAGTCGACTGGACTGTTCGCTAGTACGAATATCGATTTAGTCTCCCACCAGTTTCCGATTCATTTCCGGTAAACTCCCACCTCCTTTTCCAAAAATTAGGGACAGACGATCGAGGAGGGTGCAACACATAAGTTGAAGCCAAGTCCCTTCGACCTCGAACACCTCGGTGACCGGATTGAACTACTCCGCGACCTGCCCTAAGTTTCCGGCGCCTCCATCCCCGTCCGTAGTCCGTCTGACTTCCATCTTGGTCTTCGGTCCCATCACGGACCTTCGCACCAGCCCGGATAACCCCTTCGGAAGTACTAGCTAAGCGCCTGACACGCGGACTTAACAGTATATTCGTACTCACACTCCTGATCGTCATTAAGCATGAGGCCAACCACGTTCACAAGCCATGCAGATAATCACTCAGGCGTCTGCCCGCCGCGCACCCATCCCCTGCGGACTGCCCGATCCCAAACCAAGCTTCCAGACGCCTCAAACCCCAGCTCACCCCCCGGAGCACCCCTCCGATTCCGGACCTTCGAACGCAGATCAACACCGCATTCGAAAGTAACTAACCCATTCTCCGTGAACCACCCCCCGACATTTCAACTATCATCGCCACCGGAGACACGGTCCGGTCTAGGACCACCCACAGCAGCGCCTACAGACTCGTCGACGCCCCCTCCCGATGCATCACTCCCCACCTTGGGACCCAACGTGGTGGCCCACACCACCCAGACCCTCGTCACACTGGCGAGTAACTTAGCCAGTCCCAGAAGATCAGCTCTCTGCACCTCCAAGACTTGGAACCCGGATACCTTCGACGGATCCAATCCAAGGAATCCACAAGCCTTCCTAGCGCAGCATAAACTGAACTTCCATGACCGCCCTGACGCCTACGACAACCAAGAGCGTCAAAGCAACCTGTACACTGTCGCACCTGACCGATACCACGCTGGACTGGCCTAATCCAGCCCATTCCACCCCCGACGAGCCAGACTGGCCCCATGACCATGAGGAATTTATAGACAAGCCCAAACCTACCTCGACCCCCACGACCCAGCAGGAAAAGCCGAAACAGAGCTCGAAAACCTCCACATGTGCGATAATCAGCGCATCACGAAAAATGTAGCAGACTCCAATCGGCTAACCCCCCACCCGGAACTTTGACCACCCCTACAACAGAAGAAGTACCCCCGCGACCACGCATTCGGCCGCTAAAACGGGCAATGAGACGGGCAATGAAGGCCAACCCGCGACCCCGCTCAGTAGCAGGACTACCACGGATTTTCGTCCAGATTAGGGAAAGATGGAAAACTTACACCACAAGAACAGCAACACCCCTTCGAATAAGAAACAAAACTAAACAACGCATCCAACCTTTCAGGATTATGGCCCCCCGTGACCATCATCGATAAGGATCTCGACCCCTAGGCAGAAACACTCCGACCATCCGACCCTCCCGAACACCCGTGACCACCCGTCGATAAGTTTCAACCGTGACCCTCTGAATATTCGTCAATTTTAGCTACCGGACACCACACGCTCACCCACCGCGATCCAACGATCGACAGGGTATTGAGTACTACCTGTTTAGCCCACGTCCGAACTGATTCTTGGCAATATGGAGCCAGCAGTATTCACTCAGCGCTCAATATGACCCTCCGAAAGCTCTGCTTAGGAAGAACCCTGACCCTCGCAAAATACCGTACCATCCCTCAGACAACGGTACCACCCGTAGACATCTTGTTTAGCCTAGACCTTTGTTGATAACATGTTGAATCACTAAACCTTGACACGGTTACAACCGAACTCGCATTTTTCAGGACACCCCCGAGTTTCCAACCCTGTCCCGGCGACAGGCCATGACTACCACGACCACCACGAGCACGACCACGAAACAAGATTCGCACTGTAGAAGGGGGAAAAAGGGAACCCGCTAGACAAACAGCAGCAACTACCGATTTTGCACCACCCCCAGCCATTCTCCCAAGAAAACAATGCATTCACGACAACAGCACCCCGGAAATACAGGATAAAATGGAGCCGTACTCTGTCAAACCAGAACTCCCGGGGCAATGACCGAACGACCCAACCCTTTCCCCCCCTCGACCCCCAAAGGACGACTACGGATCCTCCCATCGGAGGAGAATGGAACCAATACGGAGCCCCTCCGGATCCTCCACGATGAAGGATGCCATGGAATCCCGAATGGCGTTCAGACACCTGACGTTCACCGAGGAATTCCCAAGACTGTGCGAGACTCGACGCAGACATCGATAATACTGCTGGAGGAGACCCAGGAAATGCGTCAGGTCATAGTGGGCCTGCTCCACCCGATCCAAGTAGGCGGAGAAACGAGCGAGGACCTCCGCACTACTAAACCGCTCCACCGAACCATCAGGAAGAACAACCTGCCCCAGGAGCCAGACAGGATGTCCCACGAAGGACAACGGGTTCCGGAGGTAGTTTACTACAAGAGTCAGGGAAAGGAAGGAAACGAGTCGGACAAACGTACCATAGTCCCCACGAAGCCATACGGCACGGAACCACAAGCCCTCCAAGTCATCACCGATGGACTCAAGGAGGCGAAGATCGATTTGCATACCCCCGGCTTCATATAAGGGAACACGGGAAAGGTCCCGAGAAGCCCCTGACATTTCCGATTCCTTCTCTTTAAAAGGAATGAACCCCCCAAAGAAACCTGCGAAGCACCCCTCTTATAGTCACAGGACCTCTGGCACTTATCGATTAGCATCTGGCCCAAGGATCAAAGAAAAAACTCCCACAGTAATATCTGTCTGTATTGTCGCCCATTAAACTCGACACTCTAAGCTTAGGACCTCGAGGGCTCGGTCCTAGTGGGGGGATACTGTTATAGCCTATGCCCTCAACAAACCCACACTAACCCCCACAATCACCCGCTTCCGAGACCTCCGACCGAAAGGACGAAAGACCATTTCCGTGGATCCCATCCCCATCACGCCCGTCCGAGACACCGCATTTCCGTGTCCGACCAAAACACCGTTCCCGAGTCCGCTCCCGACCGAGGACTCAATACTTTGATAACCGACGCGCAAGACTATCGCGTACCTCACTCCCTTGTTCTCTCTTTTATATTAACCCCTTGTACTACCTTTCTCCTTGTTTTATGACCGGCTAAAGATAGTACAAAGAGCGTTACATGTATATAGTCTCACAGTCGACTGGACTGTTCGCTAGTACGAATATCGATTTAGTCTCCCACCAGTTTCCGATTCATTTCCGGTAAACTCCTGCCTCCTTTTCCGAAAATTAGGGACAGACGATCGAGGAGGGTGCAACACATAAGTTGAAGCCAAGTCCCTTCAACCTCGAACACCTCGGTGACCGGATTGAACTACTCCGTCACCTGCCCTAAGTTTCTGGCGCCTCCGTCCCCGTCTGTAGTCCGTCCGACTTCCGTCTCAGTCTTTGGCCCTGTCACGGACCTTCGCACCAGCCCGGATAACCCCTTCGGAAGTACTAGCTAAGCGCCTGACACGCGGACTTAACAATAGTCAGGCACTTCCTATTGTCCTATCCTCAGCCACATTCTTATTATCCTATCCTTTATTGTTCTATGCCCATTTACATTCCTTCATTCTAATTTTACTCATTGTGGACAATAACCACATGCTCTGCATACCTTGTTGTTCCACATTCCTTATTCCACATGTTGCTTCTTAATCTATATAAGTAGAACATGCATGTATATATTTCCTCATTCTGGGTATTGACTAGGCTTAGGCCCTTCTACCTTCTTCCCCTCTGTAAAGTCCTCGACTTGGGCTGGTATCACCAGCATCCTCTCTGTTGCAAATCGGTGGCATGCATGGCAAGTAGGGCATAACGCATGAGTATGTTGAAGCCAACACCACTATTCTTGGCCTGTAGGACTTGGCCATAGTCTGCCCAACCTTTTGACAGCACCCCTCGGCAGTACCGAAATCCATCAGTACCCAAAGCTTGAAAGTTCTTCACTCTGAATATCTACTTGGTTTACATTCTCTAGCCTTCCCTCCTCCTATCTGAAGTGTAGTTTGGTGTGGCAGATTAGATTTCTGTGGGGTTTTTCTGGGGAATAATATTGATGTGTCAGTTGTATAAATAGTAGAATGACCTTCTTGAATTGTTGTATAAATAGTAGAATAACCTCCTTGAATTTATTGTGATTTTTATTGTATTTGTTGCTAGGTAAAATGTTGCTCTATTGATGATCTACTGGGAGCTGAGTCCCGGGTTTAGCCTCCGCTTAGGCACCATTCTGGGAAACCGGTCTGGGCGCCAAAGCGCCGGTTTATGGAATTGTGGTCCTCCCACAAGGTAAAAATAATAGATGATCGAATATAAAAATGATATTTGTTATTGGGGACTTAGCTCTCGATCTAGGTAATAATACGACAAGTTTTTGGTGTTTTCGTCCAAAACAGGAAAGTGCAATGTCTAGAAACAGTTGAATTATAGTTTACTTGATTCTGAGAGTGAAACAGAAAATGGGGAAATGGGATATAAAATTTTGTGTAATTATTATTCTAGTACATGTTTTTATTATATAGTAAACCCATCTATGCACGTCCCTTCCCAGAGACACGTGAGAATTGACGCGTTGATCACGACACCTATGTGTTCCGGATATGGCTTACATGTGACAGTGCGTGACACAAATACGCTGTACGCAGCGAATGCGATGACTGAGATGTGGGGAAATACCCCCTTGGTTACAACACAATGCCCGGCGCTTAACCTTTGGTTCAGCGCGGATAGGAATTTGAAGTTATCTCAAAGTTTAGTGAGAGTGGGGATGTAGAAAGGCAATTTCTACTTGTCTATATTTTAGCTAGATACAGCTAGGTATTTATAAGAAATAAAAGGCTGTGTAATCATGAAAAATTATCGGAATGTGACCGGAGGCCGTTCTGATACAGCCAGGTGCGTGATGGAACGTGGGTATGTGGGCAAGGAAAAAGATTTGGGCCATGCCCTGGAAAATGATAGAATAACTGAGAAAACTAACATATTAAAATACTGTGCCCATCAATAATCTTCCATCCATCAACCCTGAGGGACTATTTGGGTTCTTGGGTCAGGTACCAGGCCAATCAGTTTATTCATCCAAAAATGTCCTTAAAATCACAAAAATATTGTTGTAGGTTCCTTATGTTGTCTGTAGACCCTGTGATAAGTTGTATCCGGAGGGGAGTAGAATTGGGGGAGTTATTTGGGTTTTAGTGCTGAAGTGAGCAGAAAAAAATATATATCCACTCAAGAATTGCATTGGTTCTAACATGAAGTCCCTTACTTTTGCTGGAACTCTAAGCACCCTCCCAGGTCTTTGTTCCATCCAAATTAGTGGCACACATGGAAAAGCAGGGCACAATGCATGAGTATGTTGAAGCCTAGCCACCCCAATCACTCTGTGTCAGGCACCGGTACTGCCAAAGATGTGTGAGCCGAGCATTATAGTAATAGTTCTAGCCTCACGATGCTGGTGGGGAGCAGCCAAGTCCTGCAGGCCGGTCGTAGTGGCTTGGCTTCAATGTGCTCATGTGTTGCACCCTACTTTCCATGTGTGCCACCGATTTGGGACAGGAGAGATACCTGGGAGAGTGCTGAGATGTGTTGGCCCAGGTAAAGGACTTTAGACAGGAGAAGGGAGGACAAGAAGGCATAAACCTAGTTGATTTCCATAATAAAGAACCATCTACATACATTCACTACTTATATAGGTTAACAAGTGAGATGTGGAACAGGGTGGCACAAGGAATGGAGAACAATAAGGTATGAAAAATCATGTGGAGGTATTGTCCACAATGATCAAGAGTAGAACAAGGAATGTGGACAATAATAGAACAATGAAAACAAGATAATAGAAATGTGGCCAAGAATAGAAAAATAGAGGGTGACTAAATATAAAACAATAGGGTCATGGCTGAGGATAAAACAATGAGGAAATGTCCCAAGGTGGAATGGGGTGAGAATAAAGGATAGACAGGTGGGATTAATGGGTAATGAGTGAAGGATGAGTGGATGATGGATAGAAATGCAGAATGTGGATGCTGGATGTGCTGAGCCGAGACCAATGTACCGAGTGACATATGTGGATTGGTCCATTGGTTTTCCTGGCTTAAGGAGGGCATGTCTCACATCCATCCTTTTGCCAGCCTGTCAATCTCCTCATTCCACACCCCTTTGCTCTCTACGCTTTGGTTTTAGTTTTGTCTGGAAAGTGGGCTGTTCCCTGACAACTTACCCTCCTCTGCATTTGTTATCTCCTGCCCCAGTAGGTGCCCTATCCCTTCCCCTCTCAGCATCTCCATGTCAGTTATAGCTCCTCTGGTAGTTGGGCAGTTCACTGGTGCCTGTTTCTCTGGAGGGTGTCCTGTAAGCTTCACTGGCTCTATCTACTTCCCTCTGACTGTCCCTGACATTTCCCTAGGCTATATGTGGCCCTGGGCATTGATCCTTGTCTGTGTCATGGTTGGGGTTGTTGGGCAATGCTTTGGCATGTTCCTGCCCTTTGCCCAACTTGTCAACACATTGTTTGACATTTGGGCTGGGGATGGTGGTTTTTTTGGTACTTAGGGATGTGATAGAACTCTTTGGAGGTATGTCTACATGAGGAATTACAGAATTTTGGTTTAAACCTGGTTAAGCACCCTGCCAATGGTGGTTGTTGAAGTGCAAAAGGAGATACAATGAGCATGGACAACAATAACTACAAAGAACAAGAGGCATGTAATAAACAACAAAAAAATAGAGGTTGGTTGACATCCTTGTCTTCATCATGGTGATTGTTCAAACATAACACTTTTACAGTATCCTAATGTTGGGTAGCATGGTGACCATTGAGGGTTGATCGTGAGAGAGGTGTTCTTCAATGTGTGTGATTGAAGATATGACTAGAAGTATTGGACAACTTATTTGACTACTGGGGTAGAGAATTGTTTTTTGGATTGGTTTATTTTGTGATTTGTGATTACTTCTTATAACTAATACTACAAGAACTTACCTACATCTACATAGGAGTTAGGGGAAATGGAAAATAATAGAGACAGTACTATACTACTGCAGCTGTGCATACTACAAGTAATTGGTGAATCAGTATGTGCCTGGTAACTTGGCATGCACATGTGACAACAGGCACATTTGATGAATCTGGAATGCAATTTGTTTGGGGTGTTGGATATGTGGATGTTGTCAGGAGCCGGATACTGACGGACTTCGGTACTGCCGAAGGGTGTTGTCGAAAGGT
>QLPG01051301.1:0-10461 GCA_003314385.1 Gomphus sp. MG54 | reverse complement strand
CCCTTTGTATCTGAAAGGTACAAAGAAAATGTCTCAGCCCTTCGAGTCTCCGTTATTTGCTTGACAAGCACGCTCACTGAAGGTGACATTGCTCAAGTCAAAGTTCATGCCCTCTGAAGAAGATGTAGATTGTGGTTCGGTGTGCAAGAGTTCAGACATGATACTGTTTGGTGATGATGGTATGGATGGGTCGACGCAGCGACGTGGGTATGTGCAAAATAAGTTCGCACGCACGGTTCTAGGGTGAGGCGATGTCAGCGCCCAGTGCCAATAGAACTCGGCGCGTCACTAAAGATAATATCGGATACAACACGTCTATTGCAGCGTTTTAACACCGGTTTGGTGCCCTTATTATATTCATTGTTCCTGGGTGGCAGTGATTTGCTCACAGTAATTTTTTTCAATCTAACAGCCATCAGTACTCTCCAGTGCACACGCAAGTTCACAATATACATATAGATAAAAATATATGCCATGGTCAGGACAGAGAATCACATCTGGTGCCTCCAGACTCGGCAACCAAGCTAGGCGGGTTAACACTTGTTCACCATGCAATTTGTAAATATGACAAACCATATGACTGTAGCCTACAATGCTGACATGGTTAAGAGCTTCAAAGTGTGAAGATAAAAGCAGGAAAGATCTGCCAATTTAGATAGAAAACAAAAATAAAATGATTTTTACAATTTATAGACTGATAATGCAATATAAAAGACCTCTCTTTTTATTTTTACAGTGTAACTAAATGATACATTCATAGGGTGCTAGTATATGATATTGCAAGTTTGCACCAACAGCATATCATGTGACATGTTTGCATCACATAAATTACACAGAATTTAAAAATTTCCTTCGGTGAATTATTATCAGGAATATGCTGGCATGTCCAAATATTCAAATCAGTCCATTCAGCCCTCACTCACCTATTCAACCATACTCTCCTCAGCCTTTCAATTCAATGCACCTCCTGTATCTGTCTTGGTGTCACATGCATCATTCAATATGCTCTGCTCATTTATGTCAATCCACATATGTTTTCACATCCATCATTGACTTTTATTACATTTAACCTTTTCTTAATTATGTTCTGCTCTACTTTCCTTATTCACAATTCTGCTCTATCTCTGATATTCAATCTGCTACTATGTTCCTTATAGGGTAACTCCATTGGGAATTGGGGTGACACATCACCCCTCAATGTTACAGAGGAGATCAAGATTGGGACATAGTATTTTGCTCTTACTTTTCACAATCCTTGGACTTTCTGATCTATTATAGGAATATAGTTGACTCCTCGTAGATTTGAAAGTAGTATGTTATGGCCCATGCCACCAAACAAACCCACATTAAACACCACAACCACCCGCACCATTTCCGGGACCTTTCCGATCATCCAAAGCCTGAATACCGGATTTCCGGATGTCCAACATACATTCCGAGGTTCCGCGATTCCAAACCTCCAAAGACTCCAAAGTCAAGGTTCCATTCCTTTGATAGACGATGCGCAGGATCATCATGTACCTCACTCCTTGTTCTTCGTTTTATATTGCCCCTTGTACTCTCTTCCCCCCCTTGTCTTTACTCGGTAAAAGATAGTACAAGAACTAGATACATGTATATAAGCCACCAGTTGACTGGACTATTCACCAGTACGAATATCGACTTAATTTTGCATTGTAGTTTCCGATTAGTTTCTGGTAAACTTTCCAACTCTCCGAAATTAGGGACAGACGATCGAGGAGGGCGCAACACATAAGTTGAAGCCAAGTCCCTGCAACCTCGAACCACTCATACCACCCTATACCATGAACAGTCTCAAGACCCCCGGCATTCCCGACTTCCATCTGCTCCGATTTGGATCATCACCCCCACCCTCAGAATATGAACTCTCTCTTCAGAACCCTTTCGGAACCCTCCGAAAACCCTTCCGAAAGTCTCTAGCTAAGCACCAACATGCGGATTTAACAGTATATTCGTACTCACACTCCTGATCATCATTAAGCATGAGACCCATCACGTGTTCACAAGCCATGCAGACAATCACTCAGGCATCTGCCCACCGTGCATCCATCCCCCGAGAACTGCCCGTCCCCAAACCAAGTTTTCAGATGCCTCAGGCCCCAGCTCATCCCCCAGAGCCTTCTTCCGACTCCCGATTTTTGGACGCAGACCAACACCTGCATTTGAATTTGACCAACCTGTTCCTCGTGAACCACCCTCTGGTGATTCAACAATCATTGCGATCGGATATGCAGTCCAGTTTAGGACCATCCACAGCAGCGCCATCAGACTTGTTGGCGCCCCCCTATGTACCACCACCTTTCGCACCTCCGCCTGCAGCACCACTGCCCGTGGCACCATCACTTGTTGCACCACCCGCCGTACCCCCGTTCGCTGCACCCCCCCCATCGCCCAACCCCATGTCGCACCACCTGCCGCAGTGCTCAAATACAACCCTCCAAAAACTCCGCTCAGGAAGAACCCTGATCCTCACGGAATTCTGTACCGTCCCTTAGACTAACGGTACCATGTGTCAAGTCCATGCACCGAGGTCCCGGATATTTGCCAGTGCTGACCGAGCAACCATCCTACATCCACGTACAAGTGTCCACGCCGCATGCACGTCACTTGATACCATGTTCTCAGTTCAGCACATCCATCATACCATCGGCACGTTTCTTAAATCCGCCCCACCTCGGTACTTCCTACCCCTTGTATTATCCACGGTTACAGTCATTGTTTTATACTCAGCCACTCCCTATTGTCCCATCTCAAATCACGATCCTATTATCCTGTCTTTTATTGTTCTATCCCTGCTTTGCATTCCTTGTTCTAATTTTGTTTGTTGTGGACAATGACCACATGCTCTGCATATCTTGTTGTCCCACATTCCTTATTCCACATGTCGCTTCTTAACCTATATAAGTAGGACATGGATGTACATACTTCCTCATTCTGGGTATTGACTAGGCTTAGGCCCTTCTACCTTCTTCTGTTCTGTTAAGTCCTCGACTCAGGCCAGCATCTTCAGCATCCCCCTGAGTATCTGTCTGTTGCAAATACAGTGGCACGCATGGCAAGTAGGGCGCAACGCACGAGTACGTTGAAGCCAATGCCACTACTCTTGGCCTGCAGGACTTGGCCATAGTCCGCCCGACCTTTCGATAACACCCCTCGGCAGTACCGAAGTCCGTCAGTATCCAACTCCTGACACCATGTAGATTCTCTAGAACTAGACCCTTTCTTGTTAGAGTATTAATATGAGCTAAAACTAATCAACAATTTCAACCAAGATTCGAGCCTTGTAGGACATTCCCCGAATTCCGATGATACTACCTCCATCCAGGTGACAATCTGGAAGAATGAACGATATGATTCCCATGACCCCATGACCACTACGACCCCAGCCACGGAAATCAGGTGGCCATAGGACATCTACTCAAAAAAAAAAAAAAGAGAGAAGAGAGAGAAGGAAAAGGAAAACATCCAGGAAACAACAATTATTCAAGCATCCTTACATCGCCCAGAAGACACCACCAAACCTTAAAATTTCATGACACCAATCATACAAACAACTAATCAACACCTTCGTTTGGATCACCCGAACCCTCCACACCCTGTGCTGAACCCAAATACTTATCAGAACCACCTGACCTGTGACCTAAACGGGCAAGCAACTGGTCCACATCCTCCAGAAAAGAGGAATCAAGCCCATGATCCACCAGCAGGAAGGACGTTAACGTGTCGGTAAGGCTCCCCCACAACCTCTCCTCCTCTATGCCAGGCCCAGCAGCTGTCAGGTTGGACATACGATGATGATAGCACTTGTAGTAGTTCAAGAGTTGGTGCAGGTCCTCCTGGTACTTGTCTAGATGAAATAGATACACGGCAATACGTCCAAGTACCTCCGGACCACTCATTTCTGCCCCCGACTCGCCAGAGGTTTCGTCTGGCTCCGAATCCTAACAAGGAACAGCCCTGGACGGTGATGACCTCTTATAATGGCTCGCTACGGGAATCAGGAAAAGAAAGGCTCCTGTTAGCATCTGAGTATGCGTCAGGTCTGAGCTGACATAAGTCAGTCCGAGTCGTGTGTTCAGAGTCGTAAGGACTTGGCTTCAACTTTAATGTTGCACCCTCCTCGATTGTCGGTCCTTTATTTCGGAGGTTCGGAGAAGATAAGTTTTCGAACTAAGGTATAGTACAGAAGTCTGGAGGTATTTATACATGCGATCCTTATTGTAACTAATTAGGAATGATCAAGAGAACAACAAGACGAACGAAAACGGATTACAAGAAGAATATACATTGGTGTTACAATAAGACTATTGTTCGATGAAAAAGGAAGATGTCTGAGGTCCAAGATTGAGGATGCTGGTCAGGCTGGGAGGCGGCAATGTAGGTTCGGACTTGGTTCGGAGTAGGGTTCCTTTGTAGCGCCCTATGTTGGATGTCCGGGATGTCGGAGTTATATCGCGGATATAACAGCTCCGACAAGCACCACTTACCATAATAATCACAGACCCTAATGGTACAGGCATAGAGAAGGGTCAACTCATCAAGGGTATGTAAAAAGCACTCCTCACTTGTCCCCAAACCATAGAGAGGGATATGGAAAAAATCCCTGAGGTTTTCTGAAGATTGCAGATCCATGTTCTCCATCGAGGAAAGGCCTCTCCTAGTTCTGCGAACACCCCCTTTTTATAGGCAGACGAACCATCAGCACTTATTGATCAAAAAATCCCAGGGAACCATCAGAGAACCCCTGCAGTAATATCCACCTTAATTACCGTTCCAATTAAAGCTTAGGACCTTGAGGGCTGTTATGGCCCATGCCGCCAAACAAACCCACATTAAACCCCACAACCACCTGCACTGTTTCCGGGACCTTTCCGATCACCCAAAGCCTGAATACCCAATTTCTGGATGTCTGACATACATTCCGAGGTTCCACGATTCCAAACCTCCGAAGACTCCAAAGTCAAGGTTCCGTTCCTTTGATAGACGACGTGCAGGATCATCGCGTACCTCACTCCTTGTTCTTTATTTTATATTGCCCCTTGTACTCTCTTCCCCCCCTTGTCTTTACTTGGTAAAAGATAGTACAAGAACTAGATACATGTATATAAGCCACCAGTTGACTGGACTATTCACCAGTACAAATATCAACTTAATTTTGCATCGTAGTTTCTGATTAGTTTCTGGTAAACTTTCCGACTCTCCGAAATTAGGGATAGACGATCGAGGAGGGTGCAATACATAAGTTGAAGCCAAGTCCCTGCAACCTCAAACCACTCGTACCACCCTATACCATAAACAGTCCCAAGACCCCCAGTGTTCCTGACTTCCATCTGCTCTGATTCGGATCCAATTCTGATCCTCACCCCTGTCAAGTCCACGTACCGAGGTCCCGGATATTCGCCAGTGCTGATTGAGCAACCATCCTACATCTACGTACAAGTGTCCACGCCTCACGCACGTCACTTTATACCATGTTCTCGGTTCAGCACATCCGTTATACCATCTGCACATTTCTCGAATCCACCCCACCTCGGTACTTCCTACCCCTTGTATTATCCGCGGTTACAGTCATTGTTTTATACTCAGCCACTCCCTAATTGTCCCATTTCGAATCACGATCCTATTATCCTGTCTTTTATTGTTCTATCCCCGCATTGCATTCCTTGTTCTAATTTTATTCATTGTGGACAATAACCACATGCTCTGCATACCTTGTTGTCCCACATTCCTTATTCCACATGTCACTTCTTAACCTATATAAGTAGGACATGCATGTACATACTTCTTCATTCTGGGTATCGACTAGGCTTAGGCCCTTCTACCTTCTTCTCTTCTGTTAAGTCCTCGACTCGGGCTGGCATCTTCAGCATCCCCCTGAGTATCTGTCTGTTGCAAATACAGTGGCACGCATGGCAAGTAGGGCGCAATGCATGAGTACGTTGAAGCCAACGCCACTACTCTTGGCCTGCAGGACTTGGCCATAGTCCGCCCGACCTTTCGACAACACCCCTCGGCAGTACCGGAGTCCATCAGTATCCGACTCCTGACAACCCCCACCCTCGGAATACAAACTCTCCCTTCAGAACCCTTTCGGAACCCTCCAAAAACCCTTCCAGAAGTCTCTAGCTAAGCGCCAACACGTGGATTTAACATAGCATAAAGATCTTGTACATTTAGTAGTTCAGTCTTCAGTCAGATAATCGACTAAGATTTCAACTAAGCTTCTTTCCGTTCATCTTAGACATCATATTCATTCTTGCTTTTACAAAATTAGGGTCCAGTACAATCTGGTAGGCACAACATACAAGTTGAAGCCCAACTGTACGAGACCAACGTACCAAGCAGTTTGGTCACTTGTGCATGGAAAATAGACTTATCATTCAGTCAGCACTGCCAAGTTACTGGGTACTTGGTATGCATACATGACAGCTAGTTCAAATATTAACTTAATTTGCATCCTAGTTTTCCAACTGAGTTTCTGGCCTACAGCAGGGGACAAAACTGTTCACATGTTTTGAACACTTTGATTGTGTAGCAAATGAGGCAATGATCACATAAGCACAAAATCCAAGATAATCTATCATGATAGCCCTTCATCTTGGCTTGAGGTCACTCACCAGGATGATTATGTAATTCTCAATATTTGCCAAGATATTAATTGTTTAAAATAATCAAACATGTGAACAGTTTTGTCCCCTCTATTTTTTTCATCAAAAATAGTATATATTAGTATTTGCTATAGCCCCCATTTGCCCTCATCACAGCCTGCACCCTCCTAGGCATTCTCTTAATTACCTTCTGACATACCTCAGGCTCTATCTTGTTCCATTCCACCTAAACCCTCTTCCACAACTCATGCACTCCATTAGAGGGGTTTTCATAGTCAGAAAAACATTTTTTGACAATAGTCCCAAGGTGTTCAATGGGATTCAGGTCAGGAGACTGAGCTGGCCACTTTATGACCTCATAACTATGGTCAGAAAACCATTGGGTGGCCTTCTTGCATGTGTTCTTGGGGTAATTATCCTGTTGGAACATGATGTCAATAGAATCTTTACTATAATACTCCAGGCTAGCTGAAAGATCTTCATCCAAAATCTGTTTGTACAACTCCCCATCCATCCTCCCATCAATTTTGACCGTATATCCAGGTCCTTCCTACAGCATACAACCCTACACCATCACAGAACCTCTATGAAACTTCAGTGTTCCCTCAACCATCCTATCATTCAAAGGCTCTCCAGCCATTTTATAGACCCACCTCCTTCCATCTGACCCCAAGTGATTGATTTTGGTCTTATCTGACCAGACAACATGCTTCCAGTCCTTTACAGTCCACTCTAGATGAGCTTCTGCAAACTCCCTCCTTACCTTCCTATGCCTTGCACTAACAAGTGGCTTCTTCTTCTTCACAACTACCTTCATCCCTGCCTTCTTCAGGTGCCTCCTTACAGTTTTTGAGACCAAGGGATGATTAAAAATGTTTTTGATCATCTGGGTGCCTTAGGTCACATTCTCAATCTTTCCTTTCCCATGAGATGCATGATATGATGGAGATTGGAGGGGAAAATCTTAGAAGGGTGACTACTAGAGGACTTAGTGATGTCAGGACAGTGTTTTGTGCAAATCTTAGAGATGAAACCAATACAGACACTAAGGTAGGAAGAGATATAATGGCCAGAATGACTATATTTAAGCAGTTGGATGATAGAGTCAACTTTGGCAGCAGAGAGGAACTTCATGGTAGAAAACAAGGGGGTATTTGGTGTTGTTTGGATAGAAAAAAACCTTAATTATGATCATGTGATATCATGTGTCATGTCATGTGATTTCAAGCTCTGTATGTATCATTTTTTGATGAAAAAAATGGAGAGGACAAAACTGTTTACATGTTTGATTATTTTAAATAATTAATATCTTGGCAAATATTGAGAATTACACAATCATCCTGGTAAGTAAACTCAAGCTAAGATGCAGGGCTATCATGATAAATTATATCAGATTTTGTACTTATTGATAATTGAATTATTTGCTACACAATCAAAGTGTTCATAACATGTGAACAGTTTTGTCCCCTACTGTAATTCTGACTCAGCCTCTGCACATGCATTTCTGAATTTGGGCTTTATTTATTGCAGGGTTTGCCATCCGGTTTTCCACCAGTTCTTCCTCTAACCTTACTTCTTCATCTGTCCTTGCCATTTCCCCATCTATTCCTTCTTGCTGTTGCTTGCTTGTCACAGTCTCCCCCTTGAGCACAGCCTCTTTCTCCATCTGGGATTGGGTGTAATGTAGTCTCCATAAGATCAAATGTGATATTCCTAGAGATTTGAACATGTTTGGTTTGTTGTTATAGTACCACCAAGCCTTGGCATGATCTGCAATTCCAACAAAGATATGCTCTTCTGCTTTGGGGTCGAGTTTTGCTTGGCATTGGTCTGGCACCATTACCCAGCACTTTGTTCCAAATTCTTCTAATCATGATACATCTGGTGTTTTATTGAAAAAAAAACTTGGTATGGTGTTGTCTCTATGCCAAATGCCTGGGTCCGTAATCTTATGCTACTGCTTCAGGCCACAGGGTTTTAGGTAAGTTCTTGGCAAAGAGCATTGCATATGCATGTTCAAGGAGCATCTAGTTCATCATTCTGAAATACCATTTTGGGCAGGTGAATATGGGGCAGTGGATTCCATAATGATACCATGTTTGTGTCAAGTACACATACTGAGTATCTGGTAACTTGGTAGTGCTGACAGAGCGATCAGTCAATGTCCATGCACAAGTGACCAAAACTGCATAGAAGTGAGGTGAGTAATGTGTTTGCGAGATCGGTATCTGTGACTAATTCCCCTCAAGCATTCAATTCTTGTTTGAGTCCAGAGTTTTCAAATATGCTCCTCCATATTGGCTCCATCCTGACAAAAGGTTTGGAAGCAATTGCGACAAAGGTTGACTATTCCAACCGCTCCTTTTGACTTGAATATACCCTGTGATCTGACCCAAATTGAGTTACTTGTCATATTTGGATCAATGTAAACCAGGTGTTCATCAGAGATACGCAAACATATTTCTTTCCTTGCCTTCTTGTCCTTCCTTTCCCAATCTGCAATCACCTGTCTCTCTGTTGCCATTACATTCCTTGGATCCACTGGTTTGGGTTCCATTTCCGTACCAATGGTGATCTCCTAGAGGTCTTGGTCGTCCAAGATCCATTCAAGGCGACGGCGCCACACGGCATAGTTGTCCCCATTCAGTGGATCGATCTTGTGCGAGTTATTGGTACTGGCAATAGAGATTGTTGGTCGGTTGTTACAGATGGAAATTTAATTTTTTTGAATATAGCAATTTGTCTTTTAGGAAGATTTAGTTATGGCTGGGCCCCATAACCTGTTGGGCGAAGATAGAATAAAAGTTGTTATATCATTCTTCCTTGATTGGAATCGTCGCTATATGTATTGAACTAATATATTAAACTAAATATTCCTCAATTACTAATATCAAGGTTGCGGTTTATCGGAGGTGTGAGTAATCCAAGATAAGAATCTTCTCGACTGTCCGGTTATAGTCTATCCGGCACAGTTAACTTCCTCTATTGTACTGAAGTGCTGTGCCACTTATCTAACTCTCAACAGTAATAACTCAGCCGCCGCAAAATATTCAATGGGAAACTTGTATGTGCCCATGATATGTTTTGTTGGAGTAAAAATCATGTGGGGTGCTTTGAAAACATAAGTAGTATCAGCGCTAACCCTGGGTGAATTTCCCACATTGACGTTCGGTGCTGCCATTTCCTTCCACGTCTTTCTACCACCTTATCACCTCACGCCGTCGACTTCAGTATCCAGCACAACATCATTGTGCCATGCACCCGAATCCACACACCATGTCATCTACTGAAGGCATAAATCTCGACTGGAAACAGGTTGTTATCAGTGAGCTTAATCGTTGAACAACGAGTGAAACACAAATGGCTGAGAGAAATATTATTTCTAGTGGCAGATGGCCCTGTGAATATGCCGATGACTGTTTGTGAGTGCGGTGACTGCTTTTAACTGATAATTGAATCCTCATATTATTTTAGACTACCCTCATGACCTTTTGGGACTTCTCAAACCCGCTGAGCGGGCATCTTACGACACACGCTATGCCTCTGATGGCGACCAACCCTACGGTTGTATGGAGGACACGCGCGTGCAAATACTGGCGGATCTGGACGCCTGGGCACACAACCCTTCAACTCCAAAGGTCTATTGGCTCAACGGCCCTCTCGGTACAGGAAAAACGAGTATTGCTCACACTTTTTGCAAGCGTCTAGATGCACAGAAAAAGTTTGGAGGCAGCTTCTTCTGCTCTCGCTCAGGATTAATGGATGCACGCCGTATCATCCCCACACTCGCCTCAATGCTTGCACAAACCAACACAAAAATCCGATCGGCGAT
>QLPG01051300.1:0-23775 GCA_003314385.1 Gomphus sp. MG54 | reverse complement strand
AGGAGAATCCAGCAGACTTAATGATGAAAGGACTTGAAGGGCATTAACATAAGTATCTTCGAAACAAGTTGGGATTCAGTGAAGTGAGGGGGAGTGTTGAGAGTTAGATAACTAGCATAGCACTTTGGTGCAATAGAGGAAGTTAGTTGTGCTGGATAGACTATAACCAAATAGTCAAGAGGATTCTTATCTTGGTTTACTCACAACTCCGATAAAACTGCAACCTTGATATTAGTAATTGAGGAATATTTAGTTTAGTATATATAGCAACAATTCCAATCAAGGAAAACAATATAACAAAAACTTTTAATCTATCTTTGACTGTTACATACCATTGCAATGGTTGGTGAATATATGTAACAAGTTGCTGTTTAAATAGTGCTCACAGACTAATGCCAGATAACCTGGCATAGTGGCCTTTTGGCCCAGTTGGAAGAGCACATTACTGTGGGAATTTGTTGCCTTTCACATTGACCAACAGACATACACAGGTACATTTAGTATATAACAAAAGTCATGAACTAGAATAAATAATTAATCAATTTCCAAAACATCTTTTCCCCTATTTTCTTTGTCCTCTATTTAGAATCAAGTATCTATAGTCTAACAATTCCAAGAAATCTGAGCTTCTCAACAGCTGGAAATGAGGCTTATAGTGAGGAGCTTTGAAACCATAGCCTGTGAGCTTTCCCTGGTCTCTGAAAGCTTTCTTATAACACCTTGGGTCCTGGCTGATTTGCTCATCACAGATGGTCCCTTCTTGTACTCCTTGGGTCATTCTGTTCGCAACTTCAATATCTTCAAGCATTCTTTTAGCAAGTATATCCATACCTGTCTTTATCTTCTCCCTTCTCAATAACTCCTTCTGTATTCTGGAGGGCATCAAGTCAAGATCACTAGGTTCATCATCTTTGATCATGACATCCATAACATTGGCGAGATCCAGTGAGTGAAACCTGAAAGATTAAATTGCGACTATACAATTTCTCAGTATTTGCTCGGTGCAAAGTACTGTATTATTTACCTATACAATTTCTACAAGTGTACGAATGAGTAACAAGTTGAAAGTAAAATGTAACAATGCTTCTTACCTCAGTATTTGCTTGGTGCAAAGTACTGAAGGAAAGGAAAAAATAACTATCTCTTTTATAATCTTTAGAGAACAAAAGAGAAATGAAAAACAATAAGAGAAAAAATTACTGCATAATTTATTTATGGAAAATCATCAGTATGACTTTCCTTTGTGTCACAATGGAGTGACATAGGGTGACACGGTTTGCCTTTGTTCTGCCCAGCCATTGCAATTCCTACACTCCCCCTCAAACTGTAGTCAGTCTGAGCTTAACAGCAAAATGCTTGACCTTTGCTAAAGGGAGGGCTTTGGTAAGGGTATCCACGACCATATCCTTAGTAGGACAGTAAACCAGGTGAATGGCTCTCTTTTTGACAATCCAACAGATGAAGTAGTAACATATGTCGATATGTTTGGTTTGGGCATGGTACTGATGTTCCTTTGCAAGCACAATGGCAGATTGGTTATCGCCAAACATCATTGTAGGCAACAATTTCACATTGAAGATCTGTTGGATAAGGGATTGGAGCCAAAGGGCCTCCTTGGTGGTGTGAGTGGCAGCTACATATTCACTTTCTGTTATAGAAAGTGAAACTATATTCTGAGGTTTTGCGCTCCAGGAAACAGTGCCGCTGTTAATGACAAAGGCATATCTGGATATCATATGTTGGTCTTTGGCCATGCTACTGTCTATGTCAGCATAGCCAGTTAACTCAATCTTGGCTCATCCATAAGTTAACCAAAGCTTTTTTGTACTATTTAGATAATGGAAGACTCTTTTCACAGCCTCCCAGTGCATTGGTCCAAACTTCATTAAATAACAGGATAGTGTTTGGATGGCATATGTGATATCTGATCGTGTCCCTAGGGCAGAGTACATCAATGATCCCACAGCCTCTCAATATGGTATGTTGTGCATTTGGGCCCATTTTGCGGTCATTTTCGGGGTTGGGGAC
Source organism: Gomphus sp. MG54 (assembly GCA_003314385.1). NCBI lineage: Eukaryota > Fungi > Basidiomycota > Agaricomycetes > Gomphales > Gomphaceae > Gomphus > Gomphus sp. MG54. The sequence goes on along the minus strand of QLPG01051300.1, from coordinate 21,747 downwards.
ATAGAGAGCAGTAATCTGGGTTGTATAGGAGTCAATGTGGATTTCAATTTGTCTAAGTTGAAGTGTCAAAGGATTGAAACAATGTAAGATTCTTGAGAAAGGTGGATGGTATGTTGATCATGGTTTCTTTTCACTTCAATTCCTAATAACCAGTGCAGCTCGCCCAGGTTAGTGATTGTAACATGCTTGGAGATCTTTGTTTTGAAGTCTTTGACAAGTTGGATTGATGTTGCTGCAATAGTGCAGTGATCCACATGGACCAATAAAATCGCAAGGCCATGACTGTTATGCCAGAAGAACACTGCTTGGTTGACATCACACTTAGCAAACTGAAGGTGGTGAGTCATTATTTCGACTAGCTTCTGGTACCAATGCCTTCCTGACTGTTTTAACCCATGTAGTGTTTTTATCAGATGGCACACCTTTCTGGTGGAATTTGGAGCATGGTAGCTAGGTGGTTGAGCCATGTAGATCATTTTGCTACTGGTGAGTTCTCTGTTTAGATATGTACCCTTGATATCAATCTGATCTAGTTCCATATCATTTGTAGCAGCCAGAGCAAGCACAGCTCTAATTGAAGCTAGTTTTGTGATGGGGGCAAACATGTCAAAATAGTTGATACTGGGCACCTGGGAGAAACCCTGTACAACAAGGCAGGCCTTATAGCAGACAATGTTGCCTGCAGTGTCCTTTTTGGCATGAAAAACCCACTTTGAGCTGACAATGTTTGCATTTTTGGGTGGATCAGTGAGTTTCCAAGTCCCAGCCTCCTTTAGTATGGCTAATTCTGTCAAGTACACGTACCGAGGACCCAATAACTCGGCGGTACCAACTAAAATACTCCATTAATAACCAAGCACGAACCATTCAATGAGTCGTTCCCGGCCGGACACACATATCGGTCACATCCCTCATTCCTATGCCCACTCCTCACTCCACGGTCCACCTCACCTCGGCACTTCCTGCCCTTGTGTTATCTTTGGTCATGACCTTGTTTTACAGTCGGGCACTTCCTATTGTGCTAGGGCACGTCCTATTATTCTGTCCTTCATTGTTCTATTTCCACCTTACATCTCTTATTCTAATTTTACTCATTGTGGACAATAGCCGCATGCTTTGCATACCTTGTTGTCCCACATTCCTTATTCCACATGTCGCTTCTTAACCTATATAAGTAGGACATGCATGTACATACTTCTTCATTCTGGGTATCGACTAGGCTTAGGCCCTTCTACCTTCTTCTCTTCTGTTAAAGTCCTCAACTCAGGCCGGCATCTTCAGCATCCCCCTGAGTATCTGTCTGTTGCAAATACAGTGGCACGCACGGCAAGTAGGGCGCAATGCACGAGTACGTTGAAGCCAACGCCACTACTCTTGGCCTGCAGGACTTGGCCATAGTCCGCCGACCTTTCGACAACACCCTTTGGCAGTACCGAAGTCCATCAGAATCCGGCTCCTGACAAATTCTTCATGTATAGCGCTCTCCCATAGCTCCCAGTCTGGACGGCATCTCACTTCTGCCAAGGATTGGGGCTCTATAGCCTCAACCTCACTTGTTTCAGCTACTAGTAAGTACTCATTTGCATCTTCCATCAACATCATCCAATCAGATAATCCCTCTCCCTCCAGAACTTGAGTAGTTTTCTCTGTGATGGTGGGCAGTTGGATTCCTTTTGCAATAACAGGGTCAGATGACTGGTGAGTGGAGGTGCTGTGGCCTTCTAGAATGTCCCAGATGTGCTGACTGGGTTTGCATATTTGTTTTACAGGTGTCTCATTCTCCAAACCAGTTAGATTTGTTTCAGGAATTGGAGGTGCAGAGGTGACAGTCAGTTTGGACATTGGTGAGTCAGTTTTCATTTCGACTACCTGCCATTCCTCCCCTTCAATACAAGAAGCTGATGGGTCAAAGTAGATATTCCATTCCACAGTGACTGTTTGCTTGTCAGGCCAGTAAACTCGACAACCCTTGCTGTATTCATCGATACCTAACCAACGCCCTTTAGTTAAACATCCACCAAGCTTGTCTCTGGTCTCTATATAGACCCAAACTTTCTCTCCCCATTTGCGCACATGCCATAAATTGGGTTTCTTTTCAAGCACAGCTTCATAAGGCACTTTATCTTTAACAGCCCTAGTGAGTGTTCTGTTCATCAACCAGACTACATGACAAGTAGCTTTCCCCTACAGAAATCTTGGAAGACCACTCACGTGCAAGGGCCCTTGTATGCACTCTACAATCATTTGGTTGCATCACTCAGCTATGCCATTGTGCTGAGGGGTGTCATGTATAGTAAGTTTTTGTGCTGTCCCCTTTGACTTGAGATAAAGCTCAAAGTTCTTCCCTAGGTATTCTCCTCCTTGGTCTGAATGTAAGGTCTTGATGCTCATATTGAGCTGTGTCTCACACCATGAGGAATATTTTTGTAGGCGGCAAGGGCCTCATCTTTGGTACGCAGAAGGTATAGGTGAGTTAACCATGTCATATCATCTGTGAAAGTGATATAATAACACTTTCCAGCTTTCATTGTAACTGGGGCTGGTCCCCACAGGTCACTATGTATTTCATTGCCAAAATTGGAAGCAGGTTTGCCTTCTCAGATCTTGGGGACAGACTTGTGAGTTACTTTTGCATATACCCAGGATTTGCAAAAGAAGGGGTTCACCAAAGGTAACCCATCTAACTTGATCTCCATTACAAAACCTCTAGTAACGAGTCTTTTGGCTGCTTCAGGTAAATGTGACCTAGGCAATGGTGGAGTTGTTCCAAAGTGAGTGTCTCAGCTGCAGAATTTGCTATATCCCACTTATGGGTGACTTGGTATAAGCCTTGTCTGGATTTGTGAATTGAGCCAACTTGCTCTCCACTTTGCTTGCATATAACATATTTGCCATCTGAAAATTTCACAGCAAAACCAGCATCATCGAGTCATCCAACCGACATGAGTGTGTAACCCACATTAAGTGAGTACAAAACTTCTGAGAGCTTCAGTTTGGAGATGTCAACTCCATTTGGTACATTGACAACCATTTCTCTAGTTCCTACTATGTTAAAACTCTGTCTATTTGCAGCCTGGAATGACTTAGGAGGAATTTTGATGAAATTTTGAACTACATTGCAATAGGGTGCAATGTGCCTTGTACACCCTGAGTTATAAACTTTGACACAAGGTGAATTTGTAGTCGATTTGTCAATTTCAATGCAAACAGCATATACATCTTCCAGATTGATACCAGTGAGGTTGGAGTCATCACTAATAAGCAAAAATGTGTTACTTTCATCAGTTACAGGTGACTTTTCCAGTTTATTTTCACTGTCAGGGTCATCAGTGATCTCAGAGAACCAGTCTTCCTCGCTGTCCTCTATAACCTCAATATCAGAGTCAGAGTCTGAAACTGACACAATTTCTGGGAGCTCTGAGTCAGATTCAAAGAGCTTGTTGGCCAAAAAGGCACTTTCAATTCCAAGATTGGATTCGATAGCAGCATTGGCAGTGCCACTCTTCATCTGTAAGTTGTTTTTCTTATCTCCTGTAATGCATGCAGATTTGGGACACTTGTTCCTATAGTGCCCTTTGTCGCCACAGTTCCAGCAAGCTCCTTTTGGTTTATGCTCTGACCTCTTTCCCCTTGAGTTGACTGACACAAACATGGCTTTGTCTTTATCATTGCCCTTATCGTTTGTATTCCCAGAATGATGGGATCTCTGTGCTGTGTGGCATTCATATTCTTCAGAGATTAAGGTAATGAGTCATCCAGGTCAATCATCTTTATAGTGCTATACAACCTAGCACTGGCCAGCAGGTTTGATGTGAAGGCAGAGAGGTGAGGTTGAAGGGACTTAATGATGGTTGACTGGTAATCTTTTACTTCGATGTCTATACCAAAAGTGGCTAACTCTTCTCTTTTGACATGAAGTTCATTAAGGAATTTGCGAACATTGCCTTTATCTGGGCACCTAGAGTCCATGAACTGGGTATGTAGGTCTGCTTGAGCAAAGGCACCTTTTGATAAGTATTCTTTTACAATAAGGTCCCATCGGTCTTTCAAGGACAGTTTACTATGGATGCATATGAGGGTGGAGTCAGGGATTTGGCGAGTGAGAAGTGCTTTAGCAGTATGGTCCTCCTTGACCCATTTTGCAAGGGCATCTTCCTCACTAGCAGCTGGTGGTTTGCTGACCTGTCAAGCTTTGGGTACTGGTAGACTTCAGGACTGCCAAAAAGGTCAGGTGGACAATGGCCAAGTCCTGCAGCCCAAGAGTAGTAGCATTGGCTTCAACGTACTTGCGCATTGTGCCCTACTTGCCATGCGTGCTACCGATTTGCAACAGACAGATACTTGGGAGGATGCTGATGATGCTAGCCCGAGTCGAGGACTTAACAGAGAGGAAGAAGGTAGAAGGGCCTAAGCCTAGTCGATACCCAGAATGAGGAAATATGTACATGCATGTCCTACTTATATAGGTTAAGAAGCCACATGTGGAATAAGGAATGTGAGACAATAAGGCATGCAGGGCATGTGGGTATTGTCCACAACGAGTATAATTAGAATGAAGGAATGTAAACGGGGATGGGACAATGAAAATAGAATAATAGGAATGTGGCCAAGGATAGGACAATAGGGAGTGGCCAATTATAAAACAAGGGGGTCGTAGCCAAAGTTAAGATAAGATGTCCCAAGGTGTGACAGGTCGGGGGAAGAGGAGTGGAATGGGTAGGATTATTGGGTTGGTGAGTAGGATAAGGTGGATAAGAAATGGGGATGAGGAATGGGAACGAGGGATATGCCAAACTGGGGATGGTGTATTAAGTATGTTGCTTCATCACCAGCTGGGTACTTGGTCGGCACTGCCGAACTACTGGGCCTTGGTACGTGCACTTGACATAACCACTGGTTGGGTAATTGTGCCATCAAAATACCCCCACAGCCCTTTTGCTTTGACAGCATCCTAGAAGCACATCAAGGACGCTGTCCAATTGAGGCCACTCGTCATGAGTTTGGGAACAGAGGAGGAGAAAAGGTCGGTGGTAGTGAGAGCCATAGTAGTCATGGTCAAAAAAAGGAGCAAAGGTTGGAAAAGGTCTGGATGTGGAATACTGTTATGGCCCATGCCACCAATAAACCCACATTAATCTCCACAACCACCCGCACCATTTCCAGGACCTTTCTGACCACCCAAAACCTAAACAACTGCTTTCCAAATTCTGTTGTATCAAACCCAAGGTTCTGCATTCCCGAACCTCCGAAGATTCCAAAGCCAAGGTTCTGCTCCTTTGATAAACAATATGCAGGATCACTGCATACCTCACTCCCTTGTTTTTCGTTCTGTATTGCCCCTTTGTTATGTCCCATGCCCCCAACAAACCCATACCAACCCCCACAACCACCTACCCTATTTCCGAAACCTCCCCAACCACCAAAGGACAAACGATCACTTTCCATGGTTCCCGTTCCCGTAATGTCCGAGCCCCCGCTAGTCCAATCCCGATTCCCATGACCAAGGTTCCACATCTTGATAACCAACGCACCAGTCTATCGCGTACCTTACTCCCTTATTCTTCTTTCCTATTGACCCCTTGTACTTCCTTTCTCCTTGTTTTATGACCGGCAAAGATAGTACAAGGATAGTTGCATGTATATAGTCTCCCAGTCGACTGGACTGTTTGCCAGTACGAATATCGACTTAGTCCACCACCTAGTTTCCGATTCATTTCCGGCAAACTCCCATCTCCTTTCTGAAATTAGGGACAGACGATCGAGGAGGGTGCAATACATAAGTTGAAGCCAAGTCCCTTCGACCTCGAACACCTCAGTAACCGGATTGAACCATTCCACGACTGACCCTAAGTTCCCGGCGCTTCCGCCTCCATCCGTAGTCCGTCCGACTTCCGACTTTGGTCCTCGGCCCCATTATGGACCTCCATGCTAACCCAGATAGCCCTTTCAGAAGTACCAGCTAAGCGCCTGACACGTGGACTTAACAGCCTTGTACTCTCTTCCCCCCCTTGTCTTTACTCGGCAAAAGTTAGTACAAAGACTAGATACATGTATATAAGTCACCAGTTGACTGGACTATTTGCCAGTATGAATATCGACTTAATTCTGTGTCGTAGTTTCCGATTCAGTTCTGGTAAACTTCTGACTTTCCAAAATTAGGGACAGATGATTGAGGAGGGCGCAATATATAAGTTGAAGCCTGCGACCTCGAACCACTCGAACCACCCTATACCGTACAGTCTTAGACCCTCTGGCACTTCCCGTCTTTCTGCCCCTTTCCGATTCTGACCGCAAACTCATGACCTTTAGTCCCTTCACCTCCAGAGTACAAACCCCCCCTCAGAAACCATTTGGAACCTCCGGAAATCCTTCCGGAAGCCTCTAACTAAGCGCCAACATGCAGATTTAACAGATACAGGGGCCCAATAACCTGAAAGATTAAATTACGACTATACAATTTCTCAGTATTTGCTTGGTGCAAAGTACTGTATTATTTACCTATACAATTTCTACAAGTGTATGAATGAGTAACAAGTTGAAAGTAAAATGTAACAATGCTTCTTACCTCAGTATTTGCTCGGTACAAAGTACTGAGGGAAAGGAAAAAATAACTATCTCTTTTATAATTGTTAAGTCCATGTGTCAGGCACTTAGCTAGTACTTCCAAAATGACTATCCGGGTTAGCATGGAGGTCCGTAACAGGGCCGAGGACCAAAGACGGAAGTCGGACGGACTACAGACGGAGGCGGAAGCGCCAGGAACTTAGGGTCGGTCACGGAATGGTTCAATCCGGTCACTGAGGTGTTCGAGGTCGAAGGGACTTAGCTTCAACTTATGTGTTGTGCCCTCCTCAATCATCTGTCCCTAATTTCGGAAAGGAGACGGGAGTTTACCGGAAATGAATCAGAAACTAGGTGGTAGACTAAGTCGATATTTGTACTAGCGAACAGTCCAGTCGACTAGAAGACTATATACATACGACTATCCTTGTACTATCTTTGCCGGTCATAAAACAAGGAGAAAGGGAGTACAAGGGGTCAATATAAAAGAGAAAACAAGGGAGTGAGGTACGCAATGGTCCTGCACGTCGGTTATCAAAGTATTGAGTCTTTGGTCGGAGACGGACTTGGGGATGGAGTCTCGGTCATGATAGAACGGGAGCAGGAACGCGGTTCCTCGGTCGGACTTGTCGGGAATGGGAACTACGGAAAACAATCCTTCGTCCTTTTGGTCGGAAAAGTCTCGGAACAGAGGTGGGTGGTTGTGGGGGTTAGTGTGGGTTGTTGAAAGCATGGGCTATAACAATAATCTTTAGAGAACAAAAGAGAAATGAAAAACAATAAGAGAAAAAATTACTGCATAATTCATTTATGGATAACAATCAGTATGTGGACTTTCCTTTGTGTCACAATGGAGTGACATGGGGTGACACAGCTTGCCTTTGTTCTGCCCAGCCATCACAATTCCTACAAAACCCTGACCATTCTTCCAGTGCCTCATCATCTTCATCATCACCCAGATCAGTGTAATGCTTATACTCATGTTGTAAACTTGTTTTCATTGAATCAAAATGGATGAGGAGCTCAAGATCATTATCATCCTCATCTAATTCAGATTCAAATCTATCACCTTCAGGACTTGGAGCAGAAGATTGGGGTAGAGTGGGGTTATAAGATGATTCTGTAGGGGCTGGAGATGCTTTGGGTTGGATCCAGAGTCCAGATAAGTTCCTAGATTGCTTCTGTTTCTTAGATTTTTGGCCAGGCATGATGTTGCCATAATCAGAGTTTTGGAGTTTAATTGTGAAATAATGTGTTGTTGAATGTTGAATTTTTTTATGGAATCATATTTGTATACTTAAAAGGAAGCATTTGGCAATTTTTCAAGATTTTAGGACACAATTTAGAAGGGTGGCCAATTTTTGGAGGTCAAAATGGATCATTGCTGAAATCAAGGAATTGGCTTGTGAAAATATCATTGTAATAATTCTAAAACATCCATTCTATACTAATAAAGGTATCCCAATAAATTCCAGAGCTTTAGAAATGGGTCACCAAAATAAGCAGACTTTGAGTGTCCACAACTGTAGTATCGGTAAATAGTAATATTTTTTTCTCATTTCATAGATGTAATTCTATTCCTTAATAGACTCATTTGTGGGGGGTTTTAGATGGTCACACTTATCAGAGGTCATTGTCGTACTGGACTGGGCATCTCCCGTGTGATGGTATTCGCATATGCTCAACGGGGTCAGTGGCTTGATAGCATCACCTATATTCAAAAGCATAGCTCCGCTGATTTTGCGAGAATATCCTGAATGAGACCGCATGAAACGATGCAGTCGCCCAAGTCCAGCTATCACAGTAAGCAGAATTATTGGTGACAGCTGTTACATGGCATCGGTCTAGTGGCGAGTCTTCTTCTCTACTTCAATGGTGTCCCAGACACGCCTCTCCTCGTCCTCCCGAGCCACCTCAGCCACATAGGGTGCTAAATACCTTACGTCCTGTATTTCTCTTAATATGGACCACGCAGTGACAACGAAAATACATACTTCTGAGGGCTTTACCCATTGCTCCTTCGGAAGATCTTTGTGAAGCACAGAACATTGGGAGGCCACGCGGAGACGATAGGCACGATCGTATGCTTCGCGAGGTGAAAGACGGGATAGCGCCTTAGGAACGGGTGTTAAACGTTATCCCTAAAACATTTTGAATATTTCCCCTCACCTTTTGGACGTCTGGTCGTTCTTCAATCACTGGAACCCAATTCCGCCGATGAGCGAAATAGAGGGGGAAAAAAAACGCAAGTCAAAAGAACGCACGGAGATCGTCATACTTGAGGCCCATCCGCCTGTATCCGGCAGCTTCGGCATACCATTTGGCAAAAGGAGTGAGCACACGGCTCCAGAAGCGTGACTGTTTAATGTAGGGTGCGAGGGAGAGACCAAGGGGTCCAAACATGCTAGAGAGATCCGAGTGTTTTTTTGTGTTTGGTTCGAGTCTACGGCGCTAATCCATCATCCATTCCTTATAAAACAGATAAAATCTTCCTAGACTTTTACCCACTCAAACATACCATTCTCCTTTCAAAAAAATGTCTGTTGAAGAGCGCACCTTCATCATGGTCAAGGCAGGTCTCCCCCACCTCTGATCTCATGACGATCTCCACTGAAAAAAACAAACCACCAAAAGCCTGACGGTGTCCACCGCGGACTCGTTGGCGAAATTATCAAGCGTTTTGAGCAACGTGGTTACAAGCTTGTTGCTATGAAGTTCGTCCATGCTTCCCCCGAGCACCTTGAGAAACGTAAACTCTGCCGTCACGTCGTCATCAGCCCCCATCGATCACGATTTAACATGATTCTTTTCAGACTACGAGGATCTCAAAAGCAAGCCTTTCTTCCCTGGCTTGATCAAATACATGGCCTCCGGCCCAGTTGTCGCCACTGTCTGGGAAGGTATTGAGGCCGTCAAGACTGGTCGTGCCATGCTTGGTGCGACTAACCCATTGGCCTCCAATGCAGGTCAGTTGTTTACTGCCCCCGAGACCTTTCTTCTTCTAATCGTAATTACAGGAACAATTCGCGGAGACTATGCCATCTCTGTCGGTCGCAACATCTGCCATGGCTCCGACTCGGTGGAGAGTGCCCAGAAAGAGATCAAGCAGTATGTCTCCTCGATACCTTCACCTCTCCGTTTTACTCACTTCCCTTTCATCTGTAGCTGGTTCCCTGAAGGAATCGTGCAATACACTCACAGCCAAGCCAGCTGGGTTTTGGAGACTAACTGAGTAGAGGCCATTGGCAATTTTCGTTTAGATTACACCCTGCTCCTAGTTGTTCCCAGGACTTTTCTGGTAATATTATCAATGATGTTCAATCTTTCCTCCAATGCCACCCCAAAGACATGTTTGACAAATCCTTTAATCGCTAATGAAGGTGGTATTACAAGTATTCCAATACACCGAAGCCGATACACGGAAGGTTCCCCATTAAAAACCTGCAAGAACATTATTGGAGGTTTGTGTAATATACTTTGTCACTTTGTCTTAAACATCACATTTGGTCATCTTAGTTTGTCACCGTCCTTGGAGGTGGGTTCGGTTTTGTGGGTCTTGCTCCACTTGTCCGACTAGTGGAATCCACGGAGGTCGATGGTGTATGCCCCGTAGGAGCGTCAGATAATCTCCCTACGTAGTGTGGCGGGAGTTCCTGGACGTCTCTCCCTGCAGTGAATATAGTGATAGGCGGGCCACCTGCATCATGATGGACCACGTAAACTTGAGAATCTGCTTGACGTTCCGTCGCGATTTCGGTGTTCTCTTCGTTACTTGTTGGACCAGCCAACTGCTGCTGTGAACGGAGAGCGGCGGCAGGGTATGGCTCGACTCCAAACGGGGACACAGCTGTCTGCCCACCATCAATTTCAAACTTGATTTCAGATTCGGTTGTTTTACGTCGAAGGCGGTAACCCCATAACCATTCCAACAGAAGAGTAGAAATTATACCAAAAGCGAGAGCGCCAATGGCTATACCGATTGTTGAAGCAACAGAAACACTCTTGGGACTAGAAGTTGATGGCTGAACCCTAAAGAAAACAAAGAGATCATGAGGAAAAACAGAGGACAAGAATGAATCAACCGACAGCAAACTATTTCCAGCGAGATGAAGACAGTCTGTCGGTCCGTTACCACCGGAATGCAGAGGACCGAAAGTCCATGATGCACCAGTAGCGTCGACGAGCGAGATCCAAAACCGCATGCCCCAGCCCTAGTCACGATATATCGATATAAAGAGTAGCTCAGAATCACCCATAACTTACAAGAGTTAATGTCCAGTCCATGGGCCCATGATCATTGAATGAAAGGTTCAGGGGTGGATGAAGTGAAGGTGCCACCTGGGTAAAACAAACATAAATGCGTCTGTCAGATACACTTACAGATATACGAACCGTCATCGTGAATGGCGGGGTGCCGTTTTGAGCTGTCAAAGAAATGGTCCTACACTGAGACAAGGTCCCAACATGTCAGAATGTAGAATATCAGAGAGAGGTACTCCCACACCTGATCAGGCCAGCCATATTCGGTGAGTGGCCCCAACTCCGTTGTGCCTTGCACGGATAAAGTTGTTGGGATGGAAAGTGTGTCATTACATACGAGTGAAGAGTTTGAGGGTGGCATTACAGTGTAGGAGTCTTGGCAACCGCCCGAGTGCCCGAGGGAATCGAACTGGGAGAAAACGAATGAATGAGATCGAGACTTGAAAAACAGTCAACACCCAGAAGCTAACCATGCATATTTGGTACTGTGGCGAGAGCTCAGGACTTTTTCACTTTGGGGGAAATGGATTTAGACACCTACTTGAGTACTTGAGGGAAATGGAACAGTCCATGCCTGGTCGGAAGAGAGGTCAAAATCCTGTTCAGTCATGCCAGAAGATATTTACAAATGGCGAAAAGTTCCCGGCATTCACAATAAGAGGATAAGTCAAAGTACTGCTAGGACATGAATAACCGGATGGCATATGTGACGGTCGAAAGATCTCACGAGGTATACACCATCAGGTAATATGGTGGGGACGGATCCGGACTAGACTGATCTAAAGATTAGTCAAAATGATGGTAAAGGCCCAACACACCTGCCATTATTTAGTGGTCCCCATGTGATATTGATATTATCGCATTGCGCTGCATTTCAGGCTCAGTATGTGGGTAGATCGTGAAATACAGCAAACGGACCGGTAGTTGGCACAGACACATTTACCTTTGGAGGTGTCCAATTGAATTGGAAGTCCTGGATGGGACGGAAACGTATCAGTAGAAAGGATACTCCTTGACTATAAAATTTATACAGCAGTGAGCCATGGCGAAAAGGTTGCGGTCTCCGAAGCTGTCGAAACATCAAAGAGTACGAGCACGGATAGGCACAACAGACACCAAAAAAACATGCAGCGCATGGTTCCAGGTGCTAGGATGGGGGAAGAAGGTCTTGAAGGGAGAGGGGTTATATGGACAAATACAGGGCGCTTGGAAGAGACTAGCTGTGACGAGGCAGTACCTCAATTCACCAACCGGTGAAGGAATTCTGCGCTAAGATCTCATAGTCAAGGTTTCTTGATAAGTGTGGATGTAATAATGACAGGGTCCTGCAATATCGGGAAATGTATCGCTTTCCAGAATGGGAATAGAACGCTGGGGCACCAGCGGAACTACATACTGACAGGGAAGGCACGAGGCACGATAGCCAAGCCCCTTGTACAAACAGAGTGTATCACACGTGACCAACCTCAGAAGTTTATGTCACCCACAGCCAAATCCGACCGACAAGTTTAATCCTCCATGTCGTTATGGCTCCCGAGGTCTCCTATTTTGCTACACACCCACTGCAGGCGACATCTCTTTCCAAACTCCCGTCCTCTTATCCTTCTCTCATCCTCGCGACATCGCGATATTGCTCTGACCGTGTTCCCTGACCGCCGACCGGTTTCCACAAATCCCCAGAAAGTACCGCCCCAAGCGCCTCCGAATTCTTCTTCAGGCCCTGCGGGATCTCCGGAACCCAAATTTGCGTCAACTCTAGCAGCAGCTGCGGAGAAACCTCCACTTTTGCCTCGCGTATGGAAGGCTGTCAAAGCCGGAGCGTCCCATTACTGGCACGGTACTAAGCTGCTTGTCTCAGAGGTTCGCATTTCTGGTAGATTGCAATGGAAGTTGCTTCATGGTGAAGCTTTAACGCGGCGGGAGAAGAGGCAGGTCTGCTGTTTCATTTGAAACGCCATAGTTTGACATTGACATGAATCCCTCAGTTGCGGAGGACGACCCAAGATCTATTACGGCTAATTCCTTTTGCAGTATTTATCGTAGTACCGTTCATGGAGTTGTTGCTTCCCGTTGCTCTTAAATTGTTTCCAAACATGTTGCCGTCAACGTTCGAAGACAAGTTTGCTGCGGTTAGTTTCATAGTTGCTACTTTCCGCATTTTCCCTGAATGTATCATTTTTATTCTAGGAGGAAAAGGAACGTAAGTTACTGCGTGTTCGATTGGAAATGGCCAAGTTTCTTCAAGAAACGCTGCGAGAGTCTGGGCTGAAGACAAATGCCAAGATCGTTGGTAGTGATGAATTTAAAGAATTCTTTCGTAAAGTAATGTTGTTTCATTCACATGTGACTCATTCTCATCGACGAAAAGATTCGCGCCACGGGAGAGTCACCTTCTACGGAGAATATCATCAATGTTGCCAAGTTGTTCGACGATGACTTAACTTTAGATAACCTATCACGTCCACAGCTCGTCTCGATGTGTCGCTATATGGGTCTTCATGCATTTGGCACTGACAACTTCTTACGGGGTGTTATCCGGGGTCGTCTTGAACGAATTCGGATCGATGACCAGCTCATTGATGCGGAGGGCGTTGATGAGCTGTCCACTCATGAGCTTCGCCAAGCTTGTCAATCTCGTGGTGTTAGAACCACTGGAGTCTCTCCCTCTCGCCAGCGAGAAGAGCTTCAGACCTGGATAGATTTACACCTCCACAACCGTGTTTCTGGCGTCTTGCTCATTTTGAGTAGAGCTTTTAACTTCGATCGCAAACTCTCCGATGAAGATGGTACTCCACAAGTTGTAAGGAGCTTAGAGAGCGTCTTGAGTGGACTGCCGGACACTTTGGTCTGTCCTTTCCCTGTCTTCTTCGTGTATATTTCTTACCATCATGATACAGCTCAGTGAAGCAGAATTAGAAGTTGATTCAGACAAAGCGAGTTATAAGCAGAAACTCGAAGTTCTTCAACAGCAGGAAGAGTTGATAGAGGATGAAGAGGAACAGGAGCAGGTACGCCATCCTCCCAACTTGATTAGCTACACACACCCAATCCCCATACGCTAGAAAGAGGAGGACGCTCGTCGGGCAAAGAAAGAGGCAACCGAGAAAGCTAAACGTGAAGAAGAAGCCCAGACAGCCCAATCTTTACTCCCTGATTCAGAGGTGAGATATGATCGATGATTCTGATTTCTATCTGATGTACATTGGTGTCAACAGCTTCAGGCAGAAGCCGATATTGAAGATGCTCGTATGACAACGGAACAGCTCAAGGAACTCGCAGAGGCGCTGTCCGTTCTCTCTGCACAGTCTAGTGTGCTTCAAGAAAGAACTGAGCTCCGCGCTTTGATGGAGGAGAATTTAAACACAGGGGAGGTTTGTGTTTGATAATGATCTTTACCTTAACCGTATTTAGCCCTTCCAACAGGACCCGAAGTCACCTACAACACCATTGGCAAAGCGCATTCGCACCATGCTTACAAAGATCGACTCCCAGTTGTCAGCTTATGACGAACGAGTGGGCTCTTCGTTGCAGATGATATCATGCGACCTTGAGGGTCGCATTTCAGTTCGCGATTTGGAACGTGCACTAACGGTCATCAAACACAAGCCTGATGAAGACGTTGGGCAAGCTGTTGTGCGAAAACTAGATGTAGACAAGGATGGCTACGTTTTGTTGGAGCATGTACTTGGACTCGTCAAAGAGGAAGGGCTAGGTGCGCTGTTGTCCTTACTATCCTACAATATGTTAACCAAATATTTAGGTGTTGTCCTCGATGACGAGGCAAAAAATATTATTGGGCAGGGTAGAGAGATCAAGGATACACCACGGCAAGATGCTCCTCGGAAAGAAGATATTGTACAAGAGTGAAGTATCCATCCATAATTTCATTGATGGTAGATCACTCCATACCGGCTATTTGTGACTCCAAAAGTAATAAGTATGATGAAATAGATAGTTGCGGCGTATTATGATAAACTTCGAATTGTAGAGCAGTGCCGACTTTTCATACAATAAAAGTATACAATAAAAGTGATGATAATTAACGTTGTAATTTCATCTTCGAGGCGGTTCGACAAAATGATGTCTTGTACGGATCGAACAATAGAATATGTGATACTGCATACATCCTCTGCTAACTTCAATCAGATCCAGGGTTCCCGACTTGGAGATCTATTGAATATGGGCAAACATGAAAGTATATGTCGTCTCCAAGGTTCTTTTTTCATCCTTCCGAATTGCAAGCCACACTGTGCGTACATTAAAGTAATATTCACATAATATTGCGATGCCTTTCGGGATCAATGCCGCGCACCAAGTAGTCCCAGGCTTGGAGATCCTTCAATTTTAAGACAGATGGATTGACGAGGTGTCGGTCTGAGGTTCTGGAAATACCATCGATAAAATAAGCAGTTCTCACCGACTCTAAGGAAAGCCAACGATATTCCAGATGGTTATAAGAAGGTTATAAACAAAGGGAGGGAGAAAAGTGAGTTGCTCATCTGCAGAAGACTTACTTACGCATACATGGTGCCGAATATTGTACGTGATAGGATACAACTCCTGGAGGCGGATGGGGAGAATAGGGGCGCCAGAGAGGTTTTGTTGTCAGAGTTAATAATAAGTATTTCACAATCCAGTGACAAAACAGTCTAGTGGAGCATTTAAAGAGAGATTCGGCGAGGTTCCACACACACACACACACACACACACAGAGAGAGAGAGAGAGAGAGAGAGAGGAGCAGTTTGCATGTTGTGATGCACGCATGATATGAAAAGTCCCGTTCATGGTCGAATTGGGTCAACGTACACATAAAGTGAATTGCGATATGTGCTCACTATTTTTATTTTTTTTACACAGCTTGATCAAAAAAAAAAAAGCGAATTTCGTACTTCTTGACAGTCCAACTCTTTCCCAACATCGATAATGTGGGGTGATTGAAGAGGCGTTGTTCGAAGACTGAAATACATAGAAAGACACTTGTCATTTGATTCCCGGTGCCAGAGATTGCCCAGTTCTTAAGCAATACAAAAGCAGATCCCCAATAAGAATGTATCGGTACAGGCGAATGAGCGAATGAATGCCGATGTTTACACAATAAGATTCATGATTGTGTAGTCGAAGAGGAGTGAGAGAGAGAGAGAGAGATCAATTATAGTGCTCTAAGCGCTTGGCGCTTATGGTGCACTACTACGAGAGATATTGGCTATGGAAGAGTGTCTGAGTATCAGAAGGGGTGGAACATATCAGAAGGACTGGAGTGCATAATCATTGGCCGGGGAGGCACAAGAGGGCCAATCCCTCACAGATAGGGGGATCGGCTGAAAACGAGAGCCGATCCAGGTTGGAGTAGAAGGTGCCTTAGGGGTTGGTCATTCGCTGGAAGGTGCTACGTCGGTGTATTTGTCGAAGCGGCGCGTGGATTGTATATAGTGCAGGGTAGCGGGGATGATCTTGGGGTCGCCCAACAGCCAGTGAATGGAGTGGCTGGCCTTTCCTGCCTTGTGTCTGAGCTGGTTGTGCTGCTCTGTGTATCGTTTGCAGTATTTGAGGTAGTGCACTACGGTCTCCGGCTGGCGGCATTGTTGGCATAGGGCTGTGTCCGAGGCTTTTATCTTTTTGAGGAATGAGTTGAGGGACACATGACCGGTGCGCAGTTGTATGAGGATGCTAGTCGCTCTACGGGGCAGGGAGCTCAGCGTCCTATAGATCTGATGGTTCGGCAGTTTCGAGTCGACTTGGGACATTTTGGCATATCGGGGCGATTTTGACCAGACCCTCCTCCAGCGCTGGAGGACGGACTTCTTCCGCTTGGCCTTCAAGGCTATGGTGCTTACCGGAAGGCGCTTTCTGAGTAGCTCTGGAAGATCGTCGGGAAGAGGAGTGAAATACTGGGCTGCCACATGAAACGTGGGGAGATTGTTTGAAATCAGGACCAGAGATCACACTGTGACAATCGGATTAACGCTACATCGCGCGGAAGTATTCTCTCTTAAACATCAGCAAATGGCTGGCCCAAATCTTGAAGTCTTCAAGTTTGGGTTATACCTATTCTTTCCAATCGTGATGATGGTGCAATTTGGTAATGCAGACTGGTACAACAGAAACGTTCTACCGGTATGCACCATGCATTCAGGATAGGGTTTACATTGCCTGAACGTCTAAGACAACTATTCTAGTATAAAGATCGCATATTTCCCAAAGATGCTGATACATATGTCAGTGCTGCTATACAAATTTTCCACAAGGTATAACCTCCTTTCAGAAACCACCGCACGCTCACAAAGAAGTTCTTGCGGAACTGGAGCGTATGAAGGCACGAAGAGTTGCGCGTAAACAAGCACGAGAGCAACTGACAAAGGAAAATTTGTCAGTGGAAGAAGAAAGGCTTGTGTGAGGTATGGACTGATTCTCTATATTTGAAAAGCAACAATTGGTTTACCAATGATGTCCCTGCAGATTCGCTGTATTTACCATTCTCAGCGAACCCATATCACAAAACACGTCTAAAAACAAACGTCGTATAAGGTTTATTTCTCCACATTTATTTCTTTACCCTCAACCCATACTTTCCATGGACCGGACTGCTGAGCTATGATATGGGGATAATCCGACATCTCCTTCAGAGACGTCTTATTGCCCCCACAAACCACAAATACGACCGTTCTGCGTTTTCCATCGTCTATGCGGGGGAGAATATGATCGAATATGCATCGCTTGTACGCTGGAATCAATGTCGCTGAACATGCTAGTTCTACGAGGAATTTATGATCCTCTGTGACAGTGAAATGGAGTGATCAGAAAAAAGTTTATGAAATGTGTATGCTGCCCCAACCTGTGAATAACAATGCTGTTTGCATGCTGAGCACATCAGGAACAAGGACACAATTCACGCCGCCTTTTCTTTGTAATGCCATCTTCACAGCCCCGGGGGCCGGACTAGACGCACCGAGGGAGGATGCGACAGAGGTGATAGCAGGCAACTTGATCACATGCACACCATTTGTCTCGTCATAAACTGATGTCACGCCATCTGGGAGTGGAGGTGCCTTGACGGTAGAAAGTCGCGGGGTACGGTTGCCATGTACAGAGTGATAAAAGCAATCTGCGCCAATTGTCTCCAGAGCTACGATTGGCACTATATTCCGTAAAATAAGGTCAGTAAGACAACCAGCAGACTTTCATCACGTCGTCACGTATTTACCATCATCCCAGCCTACCATCTCACAGCCAACCATCACCCCGGCAATGAGGCCTCCACCGCCTACGCTGCAGAAAATGGCGTCGGGTTTGACATCCAAGTCTGTAGAAATCTCCTGGACCATCGAAGCGTGACCGCGCCAAAGGGTGGGATCATCTAATACATGGTACAAATTAACTCTCTTCACGAGTGACATGAAGACTCAGATACCATACGCAGAAACCATGATGCTGAGGGAATTTAACATCAGACATCGGCCGACGATGAAGAGGCATACCTCTTCTCATTTTGAGCCACAGCTTGTTGTGCCTTGAGGAGCACTTCAGAATAGTCCTTACCACCTGTGACTAGCTCTGCTCCTTGCATCTTCAGACTATCTAGGAAACGCGGGTCCAACCCAGCAGGCAAGAAAACAGTGCATCTTATCCCAACTGCCCTTGCGGCACAAGCAGCAGCATACCCTGCATTTCCACCTGATGCTATGATGATATGAGCATCTGGAGAACTTTCTTTAGCTTTTTGAGCAACAAGAGACATTCCCCGAAATTTGAAAGATTGAGAGGCTTGTAAATTCTAGGATAGCCCTAAACGATTAAAGGGTGCATTCACGAGTGCATCAATTGTCTACCAACCTCAAGCTTCAGGTATACATCGCAGTCTAGTAGTCCGGAGAGTCGGGGAGAATGTATCAGTGGCGTATGAACCCACAGTGGTTTCGGCATAGTACAAGTGCAAATCAAGGCTATCAAAAAAAAAAAACAGAAGATGAGTAAGTAAGTTTCAAGTCATCCGATGCTCGTCTGTTACCACCGGTTCAAACACATATACCGGTATCCTTGAAACTCGAAGGGCACTTGCTTGGCCACAAGGTAACCGAGATCACCGAGCGTCTGCGCAACAACGGAGCGGCTAGTCAAGCGTACTCGGAAAGGCTCGTGATCACACTCAACCTCCAAGTTCAACAAGATAATCATGATCATGAGGACCAGATGGTAAGCTTATAGGCAACAACTCCGAAGCATTCCAATAAAATTCCCTTTACCAGGGAATGTTGGAGTTGGAGTTGTCTCCTGTAAATGTATCACTACGAATAGTTTTCATATTGTAAACTCCCAACGTGACCTGCGGATGAATGTCGGTCGGTGCTCACGGGCCGCTTCGTCCGAGTTAAAAGCTTGGAGCAAGTTGTGAGTGCCATGAAGAAACTCTTCCAGACGATATCTTAGAAAATGAAATTCATCGACGGATTCTGGCTACTCAAGGATGGTGTCCGACCCTTCTACGGACTACAAGTTGTCAACGCAACCGTAGACCATAATGGTGATGCTGTGGACCTTCAAGTATCCACGCGCCCCATTAGACATCGAGGAGACACTTTGGGGGGTAAGAACGTCTTTTAAAAGAGTCTGATAACCTGGATTTACCTGAGTCAAAAGGCCCTGTTCTGAGCGTACGCCTCCATTCTCCGACACAAGGTGTGATAGGCGTCAAAATAGACCATTTTAAGGTAAAATTTATTACGCTTTTATTCTGTGATAGTAAATTCTGAATTTAAATTCAGGCATCGGTACCGTCGCCCTCCATCCAGATGTTTCCTACAAACCCGCCAGTCCCCTCGCAAACCACTGTGAATAAGTCCCCCGAGTCCCTTTCTATTGCCACGGGTGGTCTCAGTGCTGAAATCACAAACAACCCGTATACAATCACTTTCAAATCTCCTCAGAGAACTCTAACATTTGCAGGACCTAAACACCAAGCCGTGGTGGACGTGCCTCGTCAATGGACTTTGAATTCAGCTTCAGAGTCCTCCTGTCTGACCACAGACCGGTCTTCCAACCCAAATCCTGGGACCCCCCCTCAATCAGTGCGTTACATGCTATCGGAACTCAACCTTTCCCCCGGAGAAAATATCTATGGTTTAGGAGAGCAATTCGGAGCCTTCGTCAAGAACGGCATGTCATTTGCACAATTAGTGATTGGACATAATCAACATATCTTCAGGTCAATCGATCAGCATATGGAATCGAGACGGTGGGACTTCCAGTGAGCAGTGCTACAAATGCGTTCCATTCTATATATCCTCTCGCGGATATGGTGTCTTCATCAATCACCCTGGTGAAGTCGAGGTCGAAGTTGGCAGTGAAAAAGTCCGTTCGTCACTATTCAGCCGTTTGTTCTGAAGTATTAAGCTATCTTCAGCTAAGCCGGGTTGGGGTAAGCGTCGCTGCAGAAGGCTTGGAGTATTTCCTAATCTACGGGGAAACACCTCTTGAAGTGCGTCGTTTGTATTACAGTAGCAAATAGCATGGCCTATCTATCTTGTTATAGATACTCGAAAGATATACTCTCCTAACTGGCCGTCCAGCGTACGTTTGGCAGGCATGTCGGTTCTTTAAGCGACTAACGGAGATTTTCACAGCCTCCTGCCAACTTGGACCTTTGGCTTGTGGCTATCGACTTCCTTCTTGACAAATTATTCTAGCTCCACAGTTTCTGGATTCTTGCAAGGAATGCAAGATCGAAACTGCAATGTCAGGGTATTTCATCTAGACTGTTTCTGGATGAAGCAATACGAGTGAGCTCATTGGTATCGCCATGCCTGCAAGATGATTTAACCTGCCGAATGGGCAGATGGTGTTCGTTCACGTTTGATCCCGACAACTTCTCAGATCCAGCTGCTTATCTTTCAGAAATTAAGTCTAAATATGGAGTGAAGGTCTGCGTGTGGAGTTGCGTTGCTTCAGTATTCGCTGCTTCTTTGGTCGTGAAGCTGATTCTGGTTTATTAGTAAACCCTTATATCTCCCAGCATTCCCCGATTTTTGAAGAAGCGCTTCAAAACGGCTATTTGATAAAGCGAACCAGTGGCCAGGTTTGGCAGTGGGACTTGTGGCAACCTGGCCTTGCCATTTTCGACGTGACCAATCCCACAGCTAGAGAGTGGTATAGTGCAAAACTTTGTGCGCTTCTTGACCTCGGCATAGACTGCTTCAAGGTATTCATTTCCCCCTTGTATTTTCCCCCTGTATCAATCGCACGAAGTCTGCAACTCATTGGATTGAATATGCAGACAGACTTCGGCGAGAGGATTCCCCATGCCAATATCGCTTACCACGACGGGTCGGATCCATACCGAATGCATAACCAGTATTCGGTGCTGTACAACGAATTGGTGTTCAAACTCCTGGAACGGCGATTTGGTAAAGGTGAAGCCGTAGTGTTCGCACGTGCTGCAGCAGCTGGTGGGCAGAGGTTAGTATGAATCTTTACCCCCCGATAGACCATGTGCTCAATCACCTGGCGGGTGGACCATGACAGATTCCCAGTGGCAAGTGTTCTTTTTTTCCATCTGGTGTGTGTACAGTGTTTTGAGCGCCATTGAACCTTAGCATTGGGGTGGTGATTGCGAATCGACTTTCGAAGCCATGGGGGAAACGCTGCGGGGTGGGCTGAGCTTGACTCTCTCAGGCTTTGCCTTTACCTCTCATGACATTGGAGGTTTCGAGGTCAGTATTTTATTTTATTTCCAAAGCTCTAAAAATCATATACACAACGTCTAGGGTTTGCCACCTCCCGAAGTCTATTTGCGCTGGGTAGCCTATGGTCTCTTCTCTTCACATTCTCGGTTGCATGGCTCCCACTCCTACCGTAAGCCGCTTGTTGCACATACCCCCCCCCCCTTCTCAAACAAATTTTTGGCTAACACCACGATATCAAGGTGTTCCTTG
>QLPG01051296.1:0-16883 GCA_003314385.1 Gomphus sp. MG54 | reverse complement strand
TTGATTTGCTGCATGATGTCTTGCCCACAGCAACTCAGACAGAGACTGATCAACACATAGGGGGGGAAGCTGTCACAGTTTTTGTACAATCAAATGATGGCATGGATGATGAGGAATAGTAAAAGGAGGATAGTGGATCTTTTATCGGCTTGTCATGATATTATATTACATTTCAATATGCTTTGGTAATAGGATGGTTTGGATTATCTGAACATTCAATTCAATATGAAAAAACTGCTGGGTAGCCGCAAGAATTTCTCATAGAAAAACTCATTATACTACCTTGACAAAAGTCTGACACAAGATTGTCTAATGGAAAATTTAACCTGGATATTAGATTAACAATGCCTTGGGTATTCAGCTCAAATTAATCTTACGGCTCAAGGTTTTTTCAAGGTAGGCATGGATAAAGGCTTATTTAATAACGTCTAAGTACCTTGAAAAAACCTTGAAAAAATCTTTGCCAAGCTTGAATTCAGGTTGCGGATCTATCCGTTCGGCAAGCTTAATTTCAGCTTGTGCCAGAACCGTGCTGTAGTTACAATAAGGATCGTATGTATAAATACCTTCAGACTTCTGTACTATACCTTAGTTCGAATATCGACTTGTATTCCCACTCACTCTTGAACTCAGAAAACTTATCTTCTCCGAACCTCCGAAATAAAGGACTGACGATTGAGGAGGGTGCAACATTAAGGTTGAAGCCAAGTCCTTACGACTCCGAACACACAACTCGGACCGACTTATGTCAGCTCGGACCTGATGCGAACTCGGACGCTAACAGTATAGGGTGGTACGAGTGGTTTGAGGTCGCAGGGACTTGGCTTCAACTTATGTGTTGCGCCCTCCTCGATCGTCTGTCCCTAATTTCAGAGAGTCGGAAAGTTTACCGGAACTTAATCGGAAACTACAATGCAGAATTAAGTCGATATTCATACTGGTGAATAGTCCAGTCGACTGGTGACTTATATACATGTATCTAGTCTTGTACTATCTTTTACCGAGGAGATGCTCAACCAGATCCAAGCTGAAAAGAAGAGGAAGGCTGAAGAGGAGGCCGAGAAGTCTCGAGGGGCCTCGTCGAAAGTGCCAAAAAGGGGAATGCAAGGGAGAGCTAAAAAGGGGAATGCAAGGGAGAGCTAAAAAAAGCTCCCAAACTATCTCGGAGCTATCTACAATAGCTGAAGACGTCCCCCCTGAGGGGAGTTCTTCGGAGATTGTGACTCGGAGAGCGACCCCAGACTTGGGAGAGGGGGGTTCGGGGTTGTCCGAGCGCAAAAAGGAGCACACCCATATCCTTGAAAAACAGCGGTTGGCCCAAAAGGCTCATGCTCAAAAGCAGGTAGAGAATGAGCAGTTGAGAAGGGCCAGGGCTGATGGTGCCGAGATGGGTCTCAGGCCGATCAAGTCTAGTCGGAGAACACTAATGAGTCTGTTCCTGGACCTGTATCAGGCGTCCGAAGGCAGGGTCGGTCAGAGTTCGGAGGTGTGCAAGCACTGTGCCCGCCGGGGGGACCCATGCATCTGGCCTAGTACTGGGAAGGGCACTTCATGCTTGATCTGCAGACTTTGGAAAGTGAAGTGTAAGCCGGATGATGGCAAGGAGTCGGACAAATGTGAGAAGAGGGGTAGGGGTGCTTCGGAAGACGGTGGTGGTCCTCTGTCGAAGAAGAGGAAGGTGGAGGTAGTGATTGAGGGTTTGTCTCAGGGTCCGGGTACCTCCAGAGTTGACATGAAGGAGGTGGTGGAGGAGCTGCAGGGGCTGAGGCAGGATGTGTGGGGCATTCAAGAGGAGAATCAGAGGATTGCCGAGGCCCTGGTATACATGAACGACCTCCGAATCCTCGAGCAGGCTCGGTGGTTCAACTGGTCACAGAAGACAGATGAGTGGTGGGGGAGTTCTCCGAGGGAGAATTGGTGGGGGCCGGAGAAGGGCAAGGAGAAGGAGAAGGAGAAGGAGAAGGGTAAGGGGAAGGGTAAGGAGAGGGAAAAGGAGGATGAAGGGGGTCTGAGGGATGAAGGGTCGGACCAGGACGATGCACCTGGGTCTGTGGAATAGAAGTCTTTCTTAAATATATATTATTATTATTATTTTTGAAGATCTTGAATCGAGTGAAAACACCTAAGTCAGAAAGGTGAATCATTGGTCCGAGGTGAGGAACTTTAGAACATCACCCAGGGGACCCGGTTTGTCTGGGTATGCTCAGTGGAAGTCAGAGACTACCTCGGAGGCATGGCCAAGCTCATTGGCTGGCAGCCAAGATGTTTCGTCTTCGGTGCCTTCGTATCCGGTCCATCGGACTAGGTACTGGAGGGGGCACCTGCGTCTTCTTCCATCAATCTTCGAGTCGAGGATCTCGGAGATCTCGTATTTGGATTCCCCATTGATGATGACTGGGGGTTGGGGTGGGAGTATGCATTCAGGGAAGGTGTTCGGAGTTGAGGGTTCAAGCTTAGAGATGTGGAAGACTGGGTGGATGGCTCTCATGCTTTTGGGGAGTCGTAGGGTGAATGAGATGGTTCCTACTTGTGCAATGATTTCAAAGGGACCTAGAAATTTCTCTGCTAGTTTTTTAGATGGTCTCGTAGTTCGGATGTTCTCGGACTTAACGAAGACTTTGTCTCCAACTTTGAAGTCCAGAGGGGCCGCTCGGCGACAATCTGCGGAGGCTGAGTATCGGGTCTGAGCTTTGGATATAGTCTTTTGGAGTTGTTGGTGGAGGTCATCCAAGTCAACTACGAAGTCATGTGCCCGAGAGGAAGCAAGGTCGCGTTCGGGGTGGAAGGTGATGTTCGGATGGTAGCCCTTGTTGGCATAGAAGGGAGAGATTCCCGTCGTTGCATTAGGGGCATTGTTGTAAGCGAATTCAGCGATGGGTAATAGTTCAGACCAGTTGTTTTGCTGGTAGTTGCAATACACTCGGAGATACTGTTCAAGGGTTTGATTCATATGTTCAGTTTGTCCGTCCCCTTTGGGGTGATAACCTGATGTGAAGTGAAGCTTCATGTCCAAGGCTTTTCTGAGGGATCGGAAGAATGAGGAGACAAACTTGGATCCTCGGTCTGAGGTAACGTATGATGGTACTCCATGCTTTGAGAATACATGTAGGACAAAGAGTCTGGCAAGGGTTGGGGCGGTGATTGTGTCAATAGTGGGGATGAAGAGGGACTGCTTTGTTAGGCGGTCTATGATGACTAGGATAGTGTCGTAGCCATCTGAGGTGGGAAGTTTCTCTATGAAGTCCATAGAGATGGAGTTCCAAGGTCGTTAGGGGATCGGTAATTGCTTGAGTAGCCCATAAGGGTGATGTCTCTGTGGCTTAGACCTCATACAAGTGGTGCAAGATTTAACGTAGGACTTAACAGAATCTCGGAGTTTGGGCCAGACATAGTCTCTTCAGATGAGTTCTAATGTCTGATTCTGGCCGAAATGTCCTGAGATTGGGTGGTCGTGTTTGTCTTGTAGAACTTGGAGTTGGAGGTTTTCATGATCGGGGATGTAGATTCTTTTATCGAGGAGGAGGAGTCCATCCTCGGAAATGGTCCATCGATCGGTGAGGTTGTCCATTCAGGACGAGGTTGTGGGGTCTTCTTGGAGTAAGGTTCGGATGTCTTTATGGAGTTGTTCTACGTTCATGATCATTGCTGCTCGCATTACCGGAGTGTACAAGGAGGTGGCTCGGAGTGACGATACAAGTTGTTCCATTGTAAAGACTGGTCGGAGGTTGTGCAGATTGATCTTGGCATAGTCGCTTCCTCTCTCTTTAGGGTAGACATCCCATCATCTAGTCAGTGCATCGGGTTTAGCACCGAGGCAACCGGGGAAGCGGATTACCATGTTGAACTGGGAGAGATATTCGGACCATCGGACCTGCCGATGGGTGAGTAACTTGGTTGTTGGAAAATATTCTAAATTCTTGTGGTCAGTGACAACATCGATCAGATTTCCTGAACCTTCTAGGTAGTGTCTCCAGGTTTTGAAGGCTTCAAAGATGGCCAGTAGTTCTTTCTCGTGTATGTCGTAGTTCAATTCCAGAGGGGTGAAGGTTCGGGAGTGGAAGGCTATCGGGTGGATGTCGTTGTCCGTTGGCAATATGGTGGAGAGAATTGCTGCAAGGGCATAGTCCGAGGCATCGGACTCGACAATGAGTTGAGATCCGGGGATCCACTGTTGTAGGATCAGTGCCGTAGTGAACGCATTTTTGAGCGTCTCGAAGGATGTTCTGCAATTCTCAGTAAAGTTCCACAGAGTATCTTTTCGTGTCAGATGAGTTAGCGGCACTGTAATGTCGGAGTAGTTGTCAAGCCCCTGATACCAAGCCCCGGGTTACTCGGTAGTACCGACCGAACAACCCTTGCCTTTTAGTCCCACACACCAGTGACAAGTCATCTCTCGCCAGTACATGGTCTCGGTCCGGTACATTTGGCTCATTATTTGGTTCACTTTCCTCATCCTGTCCCCTCTATCCTTTGTCATTCCTTCATTCCCCTTGTTTCCCTGTCCTTCCCCTTGCCTGTTTACCCTCAGGACATTCACTCTTTGTTGTCACTCAGCAGTGGCCCTATTGTTTTATGTTCAGGCCACTCCCATTGTTCTATTCTCATTCACTCTTTTGTCCTCAGCCATACTTTATTGTTCTATTATCATCCACATTCCTTGTTCTATTCCTGATCATTGTGGACAATACTTCCACATGATTCTTCATACCTTATTGTTCTCCATTCCTTGTGCCACTCTGTTCCACATCTCACTTATTAGCCTATATAAGTAGCCAATGTATGTAGATGGTTCTTTGTTCTGGAAATCAACTAGGTTTACGCCTTCTTGTCCTCCTGTAAGGGCAACCTAAGCAGGCGTTCTACCCTAAGGCGGCGCACTGGCGAAGGGGGATCCAAAGATTTAGTATAGTACCTAATACATGGGGGCTAGCCTACCTGGCGAAGGGGGATCCAAAGAGAAAACTCTAGGGAACCCTTCGCCCACTGACTACTGTATATAAGCATTGTCTCTATGGCGCTCCGCGCTCTATCGGGCATCACTCTCCTTGCCGATCGGGATGTTCCGCCAGGGCCTCGACCCTGGGGACGGATGACGAAAAGGGGACCAAGGATTGCAGTTGGCTCCTCTGGGGGGTACTCGCCAACAGGAGTGATGGTTCGGCGTGCGGTAGGTTCGGTACTGCCGTGGGTAGGTCGAACGGTGTTCGGCCGGCGGGTGCGGTGTACGGGCGAACTGCCGTCGGTCGGGGTAAGAACACGGGGGTTCCCCTGACACCTCCCCTCTTCTGTCCCAAGTCCTTTACCTGGGCCGACACTCTCGGCACTCTCTCAGGTATCCCTCTGTCCCAAATAGGTGGCACGCATGGGAAGTAGGGTGCAACGCATGAGCACGTTGAAGCCATGCCACTACTTCTAGCCTGCAGGACTTGGCCTTTACCCATCCGACCCCTTCGGCTTTCCCGAAGCCTGTCAGTATGTCCGGTGCCTGACAGTAGTTGAAGATGAAGTGTCGGTAGAAGTTCGCGAATCCGAGGAAAGACTGAATATCTTTGATTTTTTGGGGTTCAGGCCATTCCTGGATAACTTTGACTTTGTCGTCAGCCATGGTCAGGCCCTTCGGAGAGAGGATGTATCCAAGGTACTCCACAGTGTCGGTGTGGAAGAAGCACTTATCTGCCTGGGCGTATAAGTGGTTCGCTCGGAGGCGTCGGAGAACTTCTTTGACGTGGTTTCTATGTTCTTCTAGATTGTCGGAGTAGATCAGGATGTTGTCTAGGTATACTAGTACAGACAGGTCTAGGAGGTCGGAGAAAATGTCGTTCATAAATCGCTGGAAGGTGGCCGGGGAGTTGGTGAGTCCAAAGGGCATCACACACCATTCGAAAGATCCATAGCGCGTGCGGAAGGTGGTTTTCCATTCGTCGCCTTCTCGGATGCGTACCAGGTGGTACATGTGTCAGAGATCTATCTTGGTGAATATTCGGGCCTTTCGGGGACTGTCCAGGAGATCAGAGATTCAGGGGAGTGGGTAGCAATCCTTTGTCGTTATCTTGTTTAGTCCACGAAAGTTGACGCATAAGCGTAATGATCCATCTTTCTTTCGGGCGAAGAGGACTGGAGTGCCCCCAGGGGAGCATGAGGGTCATATAAACCCTGTGGATATGTTCTCATCTAAAAACTCTCGGAGGGACTTCAGTTCACTTTTGGAGAGAGAATAGATCGGACCAAATGGGGGTGATGTGCCTTCCTCCAGTTCGATCTTGAGGTCATAGGGTTGGTGAGGGGCTAAGGTGTTGGCCCGAGTTTTGCTAAAAACGTCTTTGAACTTGTGGTACTCGCTTGGGATGTTACTCAGGTCTATCTGACCTTCTTTGGAGTCTTGGCGGTCAGAGAGGAAGAGCTGGAAGGTTTGTGTACCTTCCATTCTTGATATTTGGGCGAAGGCTGCTGCATTTACTAAGGCAACTTTTGGCACCACGAGCTGGGGTTTTGGAGGGGATGGAGTTTTGGATGAGCGCAGGGTCGTAGCTGCTGGCTCAGATGGTACCTGGAGATTAGTTGTGGTCGGAGAACCGAACAATATACTGCCCAATACCCAGTCAATAAATGGATTGTAGTGGGTGAGCTAGTTGTGTCCAAGGACTGCCAAGCAACTAGAATCCAATGGAGTTACGTAGAACGTAATGGTGTGTTGCTCCCCTGTTGGGAAGCGAACGTGGAGGTCGATGGCTTTTCAAATTATTAAAGCTAAACACAGAAAATATTCAGACTTCGACTCGAAGATCTCATTACATATGTACAGTAACTACCTAAACACAGAAAATACTAGAAGTGTATGTGAGTTTAAAAGTCAAGACAAATTTAAATAAACGCAGCTCACTTCAGACTTCAACTCTAAGATCTGAAGTAGCTCTACATGCGACTCTAGTATTTAAATGAAAGAAAGAACAATAAAAATGATTGAGTGCCACTTGAACAAAAGAAGAATAAGGTATGACAATAAAAAGAAAGAACAATAGGAGAATAAAAACAATCCACACCGTAGTATTCCACCTAGTCCTCTATTATCTATTGGAAAGAAAATGACTTTGAACTGACTTTACGGTGTAAAACTTAACACTCCCCCTCAGTTCAAATTGTCTAATCCATTCCCAACAGTTTGACGCATCTCTCATGTTCGAAATGATTGAGAGCTTTGGTGAAGAAGTCAGCACCATTTTGGGTTCCAGGGATATGTGATGTGTGAATGAGTTTAAACCGGATGAGATCGTGCACGTAGTGCCACCGGATATCTATATGTTTAGACCAACTATGAAAGACAGGGTTGTCTGACAGGGAAACTGCCCCAGTGTTGTCTGATAAAATAAGAGTGGGTTTGTTCATTGGGATGAGAAGTTCCTGGCTTATCTGTCTAATCCAAATTGCCTCTTGACATGCTGCTCCTACTGCATAGTACTCAGCCTCAGTAGTGGAGAGGGCGACAGACTTCTGTTTCTTTGATTTCTAGGTGATTGGTCCTCCAGCAAGCATGAATGCATAACCGTTGGTGGACTTTCGGTCGCGAGAGTCCTCAGCATAGTTGGCATCGCAGTAGCCCCATGTGGTCACGTGATTGCATCCAACTCCCCCTGCTTCCAGCTCTCGTCTGTACACAATTCCTCTATTTGCTGAGCCTTTTAGATATCGAAGGACTCTCTTTCCAGCGTGCCAGTCAAAATGCAATGGGTTTTTGTTGAATTGTGATAGGAATTGTGTGATATATGCTATGTCTGGGCATGTAGACATTGCTGCATATGTGAGGGATCCAATTAGAGCCTGATATTCTCTGACATTCTCGTAGGGGTTGTCTTCTTTGTTCAGGAGGTGAGAACCCTTGTCTACAGGAGTTACTACGGGGTTGCAGTCGTTCATTCCAAACCTTTCAAGAAGAGTCTCGATATAATCTGGTTGAGAAAGTTTCAATGTTCCTTGGTGAGCATCCCTGGTTACCAGGATCCCTAGAACTTTGAATGGTTTTGAAGTATCTTTCTCCTTTATTTTGTAGAACTCTTTGATGCCGGTTTTTAACCTCAGTTCCTCCCCCTCGCTCGAACATATCCCTGTAACATCATCCACGTGCGTATCAATTGCCGTGAAGGCATTTGCCTATCTGTTTATGAACACGCCAGCATCGCTCTTCAGAGGGGTGAATCCCAACGACCTCAGTTTTTCCTCAAAGTCCTTGCGCCAGGCACATGCAGCCTCCGGTAAGCCGTATAATGCTTTGTTCAGTCTACCAACTTCCCCAGGCTTTTGGTATCCATCTGGCAGCCAAACATAGATCTCATGATCGATCTTTCCATGAAGATAGGCTGAATCAACCTCCCAAGCAAATATGCGTAAGTCTTTAAGGGTCGCAAGCGCGAGTAAAATCCCCAGAGAAGAAATTCGAGAGACCGGTGCGAAGGTTTCACTCAGTGAAATGTTTGTCGTTTGTTGATCCCCTCGTACTACCCATCTCGAACAATACTTCAGTCCTCCGGTCTCAATGTTCTTTACCATATTGACCCACATTCCCGGTAGGATCTGGGTGTCTCTTGGTATGTCACTTTCATCAACTTCAGTCCATGTGTTCATCTCCTCAAGTTTCGACACTTCATAGTCCATCGCGGTGTTCCAGTGTATGGCCTCTGGCAATTTTTGAGCTTCTTTATGTGAATGTGGAATCTTGATATTTGTCAAATTGTTTTCGCTCGTGAGCTTGGTGATCAGTACATGGTCTGTGGTCAGTTGGTTCTTTATCCTTTCTGACTTCCTTGACGCCTCTGTTCCCCAGACCTCCATCATGGTCCGTCTCTTCTTTATTCTATCTTCTTCAGCTGCTTGTTCCTCTTCAAGTTTTGTCTCCTTTTCAGCCATGTTATCTTCTTCAACTTCTGTCTGTTGTGGAAACTCTGCACCTGCTTCATTTTGACGTTCTTCTGTGTGACCTCTGTAGTATGTGCCTTCAAAAAAAAAGACATTGCGTGACCTTATCTTCTTCTTTTCCTTGTCAACAACGACATAGATTGAATCTTCCTCGAAGCCAATCAGTTGGCATTCCTTGGCTTTGTCTTCAAGTTTGGTGCGTGTTTCGTCCGGTACTTTACTAAAGCATTTAGACCCAAAGACCCTCAGGTGACTTATGGATGGTGGTTCCCCATAGACTTTTTCGTAGGGAGTGATATTCCCTGACAATGCGCTGGTTGGACATCTGTTGCGGATATATGTCTGTGTAGCGATAGCTTCTCCCCAGAGGTCCTTTCCTAGCAATGAGTCTTTTAATATTGTTTTTGCACCTTCTATTACTATCCTATTTCTCCTTTTTGCACGACCATTTTGTTTGGGGGTTCGAGAAACAGAGGTGACAATGGTCATTCTTCTGCTTCGGCAGTGGTTTTTCAATTCTTTGTTTATGAATTCTCCTCCATTATCGTTTTGAGGGTATGAATGCGTTTCTGAAACTTTGTTTCAATTGACTTTTCTAGGTCAATAATTGTTTTCGCTGCATCGTTTTTATGTCTAAGGTTGAATGAAAAACCGAAACCTGAGTGATCATCATTGATCACCAAGAAAAATCTGGCATGAGACCACCTTGATGAGATTATGAGCAAATATAGTAGGATTGAAGAATTTTCTTAGGCAGCTAATTATTTTATTCTCCTCAGTATAGTCAATAACTGAGCAGTATATTCGAAAATATACCTAATTATTTTATTCTTACAAAAGAAAGAAAAGAAAATTAGCCTCAACGGCTTGTACAATATATAATACAGCTCACCTCCTCAGTATAGTCAATAACTGAGGAGGGAGGCTTCTGCGGGTCGTGTCTCACCCGCGTATACCTTGCAGCCAGCCCATGACCCTATCGAAGGTTTGAGCCAGTCTGCCGGTACCATACCCAGGGAGCCGGCCACGCTAGTCGCGTCGTGCGTGGACAAGCGCCCGTAAATAGCGTACATAGTAAAACACAAATAACTTCCTCAATAATGAGGATAAAAATACAAAGAAAATTGAGAAAAATAAAGGACTCAAAAGCGCACATTTTGATACCGAAATCGATATAATAATACAATATATTGAGGTTGACCTCTCAGGGGTGAGATGCTAGTTTGCACCCAACACACCTTGCCTCTGGGGTCATTGGTCCGATTAGATCTGCATGTAGGGTTCCAAAAAGGCGAGTATCTCTTGTTTCGCTGTTGGGAAATGGTTTTTCATCCATTTTCCCAAAAATCCAGTCTTCACAGATCCCATGTAAGTCTTTGTTTGTCACAATCATGCCTTTGACAACATTGTTATTGACCATCTGCTTCAGAACAGTGTCTCCGAGGTGTCCCAGTCTCCGGTGCCACGTATATAAGTCTGTAGCCGGTCCATCTCTTTTGACAGCAGCCAGGACCGTGTTCTGTGGTTTTATTACTTTCATCGAGACTTCGTAGAGTTCACTTCCAAGTGGGGCCTCTACAAATGTTTCCCCATTCTTCAGAATGCTGACTGAACCGTTGAATATTCTGCATTCAAAGCCTCTTTTGTCCAGGACCTTCAGAGATAGGATCTTGCCATCTGCACTTGGTATGTGCATCACTTGCGTGAGTTGAATCCTTGTGGTTTTTCCTTGGTATTTAACATCTGCTAATACATCTCCTTCACCTATGGCTTAGACTTCATTCTTCCCAAAGGCATTAATTGTACGGTTCATGTCATATTTTCGATAGGTGGTGAACTCATTTCTGTCAGAGGTGACGTGAACTGTGGCTGTGGAATCTGCGAACCATACATCTGGTTTTTTGCTGTGACCATATGCCCATATGATTGGTGAGTTTGTGACCACTTTAACTGTGTTCACAGCTTTCTGCTCTCTTTTGGCTTTGATCCAGTTGGGAAACTGTCCCTCTCTGTCACCTCCTTTAGACCAACATTGGGCTTTGGTATGTCTCTCTTTTCCACAGTTCTCGCATTTGACTGACATTCTCGCATTTGTCTGGAAGACCACGTTGGAGTGTTTGTTGGTGGAGATATATCCTTGTCTCCTTGTCCACTTGGTTTGTAGTCTAGATATTACTGTTATTGGATCTAATGTGCCTCCTAGTGATCCTAAGACTGCATCCCAGGAGGGTGACGGCATTGATAAGATGATAATGCCTGCAAAGCGAGAGTCTGGAATATCAACCCCAAGGCCTCCACAATTCTCTCTCAGCCTCTGAAGTTCGGCCAGATGAGCGGGTAGCATTTCTGTTCCTCCTTCAACAAACTTCTTTGAGAAGAGTCGATTTTCAGCCAGGTTTTGAGCGATGGGATTGGCTTGAGCGTATCTTTGCACGAGACTGTCCCAGATGGCTTTTGATGACTTGCAATCCAGTCCTGCCTGTACATTCGGAACTATATTCATAAGGATTGTGGAAAGAGCTTGGGAATCAATTTCTTCCCATTCTATTGAGCCATTTACATCCGTGGGTTGGGTCTTTGTTCCTGACACGTATGGCCAGAGTTTCGCCCCTTTTAAATAAGGGATCATT
This sequence comes from Gomphus sp. MG54, assembly GCA_003314385.1. Taxonomy (NCBI): domain Eukaryota; kingdom Fungi; phylum Basidiomycota; class Agaricomycetes; order Gomphales; family Gomphaceae; genus Gomphus; species Gomphus sp. MG54. The sequence continues at coordinate 5,346 of QLPG01051296.1, read as the reverse complement.
CTTGCTTTCCAGAAGTTCTAATTGGAACCGTTTTCATCTAATCGTTCGGATTCATTGTACTGAAGAACTTTGAAGGATTCTGGCATTTTCAAAGAATAAAATTTGAGGTATGTTTCTTGTGTTTGATTTAGTTGAGGCCGGGGCCCATAACCTATTAAAGCTAAACACAGAAAATATTCAGACTTCAACTCGAAGATCTCATTACATATGCGCAGTAACTACCTAAACACAGAAAATACTAGAAGTTTATGTGAGTTTAAAAGTCAAGACAAATTTAAATAAATGCGGCTCACTTCAGACTTCGACTCGAAGATCTGAAGTAGCTCTACATGCGACTCTAGTATTTAAATGAAAGAAAGAACAATAAAAATGATTGAGTACCACTTGAACAAAAGAAGAATAAGGTATGACAATAAAAAGAAAGAACAATAGGAGAATAAAAACAATCCACACCGCAGTATTCCACCTAGTCCTCTATTATCTATTGGAAAGGAAATGACTTTGAACTGACTTTACGGTGTAAAACTCAACACGAATTATGGAGTTGGAGGAGCCATCGAAGAGTCGTAGCAGAATTGGAGTGATGTCATAGGTTCGGAGTTGATGCTTTGCAGCGTAGTCGGAGTCCAGGAAGCAGTGAGTTGATCCTGAGTCTATTAGAGTGTCAATATATGTGGTTTCAAGGTGGAGATGGATGGTCAAGGAGTTTGGACTGGAAAGAGCGGATGCATTGATTGAGTCTCATCTCCATTGGTGCATCATTGGGTTCAGCACAGCCCCTAACTGATGCTGGAGTCGAAGGGCTGCTTAGAGATTTTTTGACTCCGAGGTATCTTCTACTTGGCTAACATGGTGATGGCTTCCGCCAAGTTGGCTTCGGCATTGGCGTCGTCCGAGGGTGGCATTGGGTTTTCTAGGAGGGGGTTTGACGAGTGTTCGGATGGTGGGTCTGAGGCTGGTGGAGGGTTTGGTGGCATATGGATGTCATGTTCTGTGGCAGGTAAGTTTGGGGTCAGGGATGTGCGGCGTACCGAAGCTTCCATAAGTCTTTGAACAGCTCTGATTCGTTCGCTGCATCTCATAGACAATCAGGAGTGTGAGTTTGAATATACTGTTAGCGTCCGAGTTCGCATCAGGTCCGAGCTGATGTAAGTCAGTCCGAGTTGTGTGTTCGGAGTTGTAAGGACTTGGCTTCAACCTTAATGTTGCACCCTCCTCAATCGTCAGTCCTTTATTTCGGAGGTTCGGAGAAGATAAGTTTTTGGAGGTCAAGAGTGAGTGAGAATACAAGTTGATATTCAAACTAAGGTATAGTACAGAAGTCTGGAGGTATTTATACATACAATCCTTATTTTAACTAATTAGGAATGATCAAGAGAACAATAAGATGAACGAAAACGGAGTACAAGAGGAATATACATTGGTGTTACAATAAGACTATTGTTCAACAAAAAAGGAAGATGTCCGAGGTCCGAGGGTAATGATGCTGGTTGGACTCGGAGGTGGAAATGTAGGTTTGGACTTGATTCGGAGTAGGGTCTTTTCGTAGCACCCTATGTCAGATGTCTGAGGTGTCGGAGTTATATCACAGATATAACATATACCATGAACAGTCCTAAGACCCCCGGCGCTTCCTGACTTTCCGTCCCCATTCCGATTCTGACCCCGAGTCCGCGATCCCTAGTCCCTCCATCCCCAGAGTACGAACCCCCCCTTCAGAAACCATTCGGAACCCTCTGGAAACCCTTCTGGAAGCCTCTAGCTAAGCGCCGACACGCAGATTTAACACACAGGTATAGGTCGTTGATACAAGTGTGGCACCTAATTCTCCTTGCACGGAATCTGCAGCCTGTTGTGATTAGTCATCCATTTCTTTGTATTACTAGTGTGTTGCATGTCACACTTTGGTAGCCCCAATATCTTTGTGGTCAGATTAAGGTCAATTTAGGTCAAATCCCACTCCGAGTTTTTGTAATTAGCAATAGGAGATGCATAGCTTCCCTAATGTGAACACTCTATGACAAAATCTCTCAGAAAAGTTGAGCAATCACTGATTTAAGATTGTATGTTATCAAAATTGAGAAATTTTAGATGAAAATAAATTCCTCCTGAATGCAATTCTTCTCCCTCCCTTGTTTGGCTTGGCTTAAATGTTGCTTATATATAGTAGATTCTTTGTGCAAAACACTGTATCACTGGAATGAGAATTGACCTTGGAAAATCATTTTGTATCAAGGAGGTATCCTATATCAAGGAGGTCTATTATACTGTATACCGAGACATTTAATGGAATATACCATTTTACAACTCTGCATAGTTAATTGTTCTATTTGAACTCTGAATAGCACGTGATCCACCCAGGATAATTATATATACATTAATGTCCAGTGCACAGCGGAGCATTGTACGTACATACATGTACAGGCACGACTTGAGCGCTGCCCCACTAGGGACTAGCGCAGCTCCGAATATTTATCAAATTTCACCATTAAAGAAAACAGGGTCATTAATCCATCAGTCAATTTCGCCTGGCTCTTGTGGGGTGCGTTCGAAAATCCCATCTCAGCATCACGCATCATGCACTACGTAGCTATGTAGGGCTATCGGATATATCGTAGAAGCTCAAGGTGAGACAATCACATCAACCTATCAGCCTTTTACAAGGTTGAGACAAAAGTAATAATTAAAAGCCGGGGGCAATGTGGGTGTGCGTGTTTTTGTTAGTGTATTTTCTATATTTTTTATTGTATTTTGCGTAGTTTATTGAGCCTGTATATGCGATGATATGCCCGGCGTATATCGATATCTTTAGGCGCCGGTCCGGGAAGGTGGCGCACAGTTGACCGGGTAAGGTAAACACTGCGGGATGCTCGAAGTGCAAAGCGTATGAGAAGAAAAATTGCAGACACTGTGAACTACACCTAAGGAAACTATTCCGGCGTATCCGGATGCTTGATAAGATGTTTGAGATATACGCAGACTTTTAGATCTCGATCGCGTCGAGATCTTAAGAATGGTCGAGAAGCGGGTGAGTCTTGAACTGGTGTGTATCTACGTATCTACCTAGTTTTTATACACAAAAGAATCGTAGTATTTGTAAAGTAAACTCTTCCTAATGTGTCAGCGGCCTTCTTGATCCGGATGCAGGGTCGCCGCCCTGCTTTATGATTCTCCTTCCACGCCAGCGACAACACCCTTACACTGAATTATGCTATGCAGCGAAATCTTCAGTACCCTCGGTGAGCATCTACGCCTGGATCCTATCTCGATCGGAGCCCTCTCTCATCTTGTCATTTTCCCTTCGAATATCGCGTATATACGCTCCGGTGCGGTTATGTGTCGTCCTCTATCGTGTAAGTCCATCCTATTGTCCATCTTAAATCTTCTCTCTGCTGACCCTGCTCTGCTCCTTCGCGTCTCGCCCTCTAATCCGGTTCCTGTATCCTTCATTCGTGCGCGTTCATCGTAAATAGTCGTATGTTTGTCCGTTTCGTATCGTAATCTTGCGTGAGTTGTATCGGTAACATGTCTATGGCTTTTACTAACTGTTCGTTTGCTCTTTCTACGTTCCTCGGCCGTCCTATCCGCGTGTACCTCTCTCCGGCTCTCTCTTCATCCCGCTCTACCGCTATCCCTCTCTCCCCTTTCCCGCTCCTTCCGCCCCTCGTTTTAACAAAAAGGTCTCATAGCGTAACACACAACTTCCTGGGCAACGCACAGTCTGCTTTTTTCTACTTCGACGACTGAAACTCCGAAACACACTCATAATAACCATGGCGTATAAATCACACTTCTTTACAGGGCACAGGTCCTTACCACATGTGCGCAGAAACCAATTTCGGCTACAGGTTCCAAAATGACAGATATACCTCCTATGTGTCGTAAGCTTTAAGCGGCGAGAAGAGAAACACACACACATATATAAAGTTGGGGCGCAACACATTGAAATGCTGCACTCGTACAACCATGACCAAAAACGTATTTTTGACCGGGTAAGTTGGTTTATTTTGAATCCAGCAGCAGTCCCAGCCCAGCCGATAACATTCGCGGCCGCGCACACACATCCCAACTGTGCATCTAATCATCTAATCATCTTGTGGCTTTTGCTTTTGCAGCGCGACCGGTTACATTGGCGGAGCGACACTCGCCCACCTGCTATCCTCTCCCTCATCAAAAACACACACGTATTCAGCTCTCGTACGCAACAAAGACAAGGCCAATCTTCTACAATCACTCGGCGTCCGTCCCGTCATCGGCTCCCTCGACGATTCAGCCATTCTCTCCGCCGAAGCACAAATATCCGACGTCGTCATCCATACCGCCAATTCTGCCGACCATGTGGGTTCCATTAAGGCGATATTGGAGGAATTGAAGAAACGGAGCGATAGTCCGATTTTGATACATATCGTGAGTGTTGTTATGAAATATATAACTTTTTTTTTTTTTTTTGAGTGTGCAAACCATGTCTGAAATGATTGTAGAGCGGGACTCGTGTATTTGCCGACGACGCGCGCGGAGAATACGGTCAGTCCCCTACCCACCAATACTCTTCCTATACTCTATTCACACAAACTCCCCCATGTTCATATAATACAACCTCTCCCATCATCTATCATATTCATATCCCACCAGCCACGGACACCATATACTCCGACCTCAACCCAGACCACATAAACTCCATCCCCTCCACAGCCCTCCACCGCGACATCGAGCTCCTCGTCCTCTCCGCCTCTCCCCACGTCCGAACCCACATCATCTCGCCCCCCACGATATACGGTATCGCAGACCACGAGCTCGTGCGCCAAGGAATATCAAACTCAACGTCTCAACAACTCCCTGCGCTTATCCGTGTCAGTATCGCTCGCGGTCAGGCGGGCGTGGTGGGGAAAGGTCTTAATGTGTGGCCTAATGTTCATATTAGTGAAGGTACATTTAACCCCCACATGTTTATGGTGTATTTTTTTTTTTCCAAAAAACAACAACAAAGAGTGGGTATATTGATTATGATGATACACAGTTGCTTCGGCGATCACTACCGTATTCGAAGCTGCACTCGCAGGAAAAACAGCGACCGGTCGCGAAGGATACTACTTTGCAGGTACGATGACACTACATAAAAGCCATGGTGTTATACACTCCCCAGACTCATCATTGTTAATTGCAATCTACCCACCACGCAGAATCCGGAGGCAAGTCTATACATCACTTGAAACTCATAAACAACTTAACTCATGCAAGACCCATTTATTCATTCATTCATCCATCTACCCATCACCACCACCACCGCAATCACCACTGCAATCCCCACCGCAATCCCCACCACAACCATATCACAATCATAAATAT
>QLPG01051295.1:0-19211 GCA_003314385.1 Gomphus sp. MG54 | reverse complement strand
TCTTTTGGAGAGGGAGGGTAGTATCAGAAAATTATCTTGGTATTGCCCCAGCACTGCTCGACATAAATGAGTTCACAGTGGAACTTCGGGAGACATATGGCCTCATATCCCCATGCGTGCTTTTCAGACAATCTTTAAGCACAATTTGACCTCCCTAAAGTCTGACTTGTTGTATAGCATGTGGCATAGTGTTAGGATATCACCAATGAGATCCCCCATTTGTTACGACAAAATTAAGAGCCTGAAAGTGTATAGTGAAACAATAAAACTCTGTAAGTAAACAGAAAACATCAAGACAAACATATTTCAAACTTTTAAACAGAGAATGTCATAGCAAGAGTTGCTGTTTTACTTAAAAGAAACTCAGTAAGACATGTAGTACAGGAGAGAATAAGACATAATTGGCTTCATAGTGAGGATTAATGTACATAAAGAGTTTGGGGAAAAAGAACTCTAAGGATAGTAATATACATACAGATGAACCTTAAGCATGAAAAGCAAAGTGTTATTATAATGTTGGTAGCTGGCCAGGTCATGCCAGCCTGACAAGGATAGACTGGGTGCCATTGTTTTGTTGTTTGGAGTGGCAGATTAGATTCAGGATAATAGATAGAGGGAATTCTACACTGGGACTATAGGAGAAAAACATGCTAAATAGGAGGATATCCAGATAGGGGGCAAGTAAACCAAAGGTGCATATAGGTGCATATATGTATATTCAGGGCTGATTTCACACCGAAGTAGAGCTGAGCTGAGTTAAGAGATGGGTTAATAGCAACCTAATATATTTATACTATCAATACAATGCTCCTCCATTTTTCCATCGGTTGGCCCCATTTTATTGGACCCTATTTCAATTCCTGTGACTATCTTGTCTCAATCTTAAACAGGCCAAAATACCCCCCAGTTGCAGAACCTGGCAGTTAGATAGCCATAATTGGAAGGAGGTGTCAAGGGACACCCTGAAAACAGGTCCTAACCAAACATATCTTGATTGAGGAGCATGTCTACTGACCAAGATTCATTTGGCACCCCCCTGACCACCATAATTGAACCATGTACCAAATGGGTGCTATAAGTGGTGGTTGTGATCAGCAGGACTCATTCATGGCTATCACTCACATCAATATCAGTTGCCAATGTCCCTGGTTCCCCAGTTCCATGTCTAAATGACATGGAGCACTATGACTAAGATGTATAGAGCACTATGGCCACAACACATATAGAGCTGTAGTTAGGGGGAAAAGGGTTTCCTTAGAGTTTTCTCTTTGGATTCCCCTTCTCAAGGTATGCTAGCATAGATAGATATTATACTAATACTTTGGATCCCCCTTTGCCAGTATGCTGCCTTATTGTTGGGGAACTGGGAATTCTCCAATATATTTCTACAAGACTTCTGAACTGGATCAGCATACAAGATCCAAACCTCTCCTCTAAAGAAAGTCACCCATAAAATCGGTCCTAAAATGACTACCAAAAAATATACAGTGACTCACAAAACTGAGTCAATGTTTGGTGCTTTTGGACTATTCATTGAATAGCTTTGAATGTAAAACATATATGAAAAAGGTGTTGGTGTATCAAAGAAAGAATCAAATCAGGGCTATGCAACCATTGAAAAATTATGTAATTCAGGTCAGGGGGGATGAAGATATGGGCAATTCAAATCAAGGGCCCATTGACTCAGTTTTGTGAGAGGGTATCAGAGAACTAATAAGTTGCAATTCTAGTACTTGGTATTGCCTCCCTTGGCCTTAATTACTCTCTCAAGTCTTCTAGGAATACTCTCTATCAAATTCTGACACACCTCTGGTGGTATGTTATTCCATACCTCTTCTACTCTCTCCCAAATTTGCCAAACTCCCTTGGGTGGTGTTGGATACTCCTGTTGGGCTTTGGGTACTGATAGACTTTGGTACTGCTGAAGGTTGTCGGGCGGACAATGGCCAAGTCTTGCAGGCCAAGAGTAGTGGCATTGGCTTCAACGTACTCATGCGTTGCACCTTACTTGCCGTGCATGCCACCAATTTACAACAGACAGATACTCAGGAGGATGCTGAGGATGCCGGCCCAAGTCGAGGACTTTAACAGAGGGGAAGAAGGTAGAAGGGCCTAAGCCTAGTCGATACCCAGAATGAGGAAATATGTACATGCATGTCCTACTTATATAGGTTAAGAAGCAACATGTGGAATAAGGAATGTGAGATAACAAGCTATGCAGAGCATGTGGTTATTGTCCACAACAAGTAAAATTAGAATGAAGGAATGCAAAATGGGGATAAGACAATAAAGGATAGGATAATAGAAACATGGCCAAGGATAGGACAATAGGAAGTGGCCAACTATAAAACAATAGAGTCGTGACTGAGGATAATACAAGGACAGGAAGTCCTGAGGTGAGATGGACCGAAGGTGAGGACTAGGAGTGTAGATGGTAGATGTACTGAGCCAAGACCAGTGTACCAAGTGTTATGCATGTGGCATGGACACTTGGTTGTGGATATAGGATGGTTGCTCGGTTGGCATTGCTGAGTGGACGGGTCTCGGTATGTGTACTCAACAACTCCTTAAGCCTGTTTTTTGCATGATCCCAGAGGTCCTCAACAGGATTCAGGTCTGGAGACTGTGCAGGCCAGTCAAAAAAAGTGATATTGTTGTTTTCTATCCAGTTCTTGGCTTTCTTTGACTTGTGCTTTGGGTCATTGTCCTGTTGAAAAATTACCTGTTCCTCAGGAATTCCACTTTCCTCTAGGCTGGGCATCAGGTGGTCCTCCAAAATAGACACAAACTGATCAGCATCCATCTTCCCCTCAATCTCTGCAAGCTGTCCAACACCATTCCATCCCATACACCCCCATACTATAATGTTTCTCCCTCCAAACTTGACTGTCCCCTGTACCTCTCTCTCATTCAACCCCTCTCCCTTCTGTTTCCAGACCCACTGCCTCCCATCCGACCCAAACCTGTTGATTTTGGTCTCATCTGACCAAATGACCCTCTTCCAGTCCTCTACAGTCCACTCTCTGTGCTTCAAACCAAAGGCCAACCTCAGCTGTCTATGCCTTGTGCTGAGGAATGGCGTTTTCTTCTTCACCACAGCCTTGAATGAATGTTTCCTGAGGAGTCTTCTGACTGTTTCTGAGGAGACTGGGTGGGGGATAATTGTATTGATATGTTTGGTGACCTGAGTAGCATTGGCAGCTCTGCCAGTAGCAATTTGTGATAAAATAGAATGTTGAGCTCTAGAGGAAAGCTTGGGGGGACAACCTCCAGAGGAGCAGGGCTGGTTGGGATGGAGGATTCTGAGAGTCCTGGATACTGTAGACTGGCTGAGGCCAAATATTGAGGCAATAGTGTGAGTGGAATGACCATGAGAGGCCAAGGAGCGGATGTTTTCTTTTTGAGCAGAGGAAGTGGGGTGCATTGGAGTGTAGTGAAGTTCTGGACATTTTGGAGGGGATTAAATACCTTGATTTGAGTTCTCGTGAAAGATAAGGTTACCATAGTAACCATCTATCAAGGGTTGCATGTTATATAATAGATGGAGCATCAGATTCTGATTGTTCTGACACCATCTCACAAAACTGAGTCAATGGGCCCTTGATTTGAATTGCCCATATCTTTATCACCCTTGATCTGAATTTCATAATTTCTTAATGGTTGCATAGCTCTGATCAGATTCTTTCTTTGATGCACCAACAACTTTTTCATATATGTTTTACATTCAAAGCTATTCAATGAATAGTCCAAAAGCACCAAACATTGACTCAGTTTTGTGAGTTACTGTATATAAGAGTGCTGGCTGCACTAGATAATCCAGTGGATGCATAAGAGTAAGATTGATTGATTAAAGTTACACTACAGAACTAGCCTATATGTATATACCAATTCTAAGCTGATTATGTAACTCCCCAAAAAGGCAAGACTTTCATGAAATTAGTGGAAGGGTGTCAGGAACCGTACGCCGGCATGTCCGACTATTCATTTCAGCCTACTTAGCATAACTCTGCTCTCGCTCACTATTCAACATAACACCCTCAGCCCACAGACTATATGCACCTCGTGTATCCATCTTAGCATCACATGCTCCTGACAATTCACTCCACTCATTTACGTCATACTCCATATGCTTGCTATTCCATTCCATCTTCATTTACATTTAATATCCTTTCATTTACATTCCGTTCCATTTTCATTCATTCACAATTCTGCTCAGTCTCTTATGTCCGATCCACTATTATGTTCCTTAGGGTAACTCCATTGGGAATTGGAGTGACACATCACTCCACAATGTCATGGAGGAGATCATTATTGGGGATGTAGTATCTCTGTTCTTGCTTTTCACGATCCTCGGCTTTCTCATTCTATTATAGGAATCTATTTGACTCCTAGTATATTAGAAAGTAGTATAAAAGATCTTGTACTCATAGTTCAGACTTCAGTCAGAAAATCAACCTTGATTTTGACTAAGGTTCTTCTGTTCATTTCTGTCTGTCTTGCCTTTATGAAATTGGAGACCATGCAGTCTAGTGGGCTGTTATGGCCCATGCTGCCAAATAAACCCACATTAAACCCCACAACCACCTGCACCATTTCCAGGACCCTTCCAATCACTCAAAGTCTGAATAACTGATTTCTGGATCCCCAATGCACCACTCCAAGGTTCTGTGCTTCCGAACCTCCAAAGATTCCAAAGTCAAGGTTCTGCTCCTTTGATAGACGATGCGCAGGATCATCGCATACCTTACTCCTTTGTTCTTTGCTTTATATTGCCCCTTGTATTCTCTTCCCCCCCTTGTCTTTACTTGGTAAAAGCTAGTACAAGACTAGATACATGTATATAAGTCACCAGTCAACTGGACTATTTGCCATTACAAATATCGACTTAATTCTGCATCATAGTTTCCGATTAAGTTCCGGTAAACTTTCCGACTCTCCAAGATTAGGGACAGATGATCGAGGAGGGTACAACACATAAGTTGAAGCCAAGTCCCTGTGACCTCAAACCACTTGTACCACCCTATACCATGAACAGTCCTAAGACCCCTGGCACTTCCCAACTTTCTGTCCCTATTCTGATTCCAACCCTGAGTCTGCGACCCTTAGTCCCTCCATCCCCAGAGAATGAACCCCCCCTTTAGAAACCATCGAAACCCTCCGGAAACCCTTCCAGAAGCCTCTAGCTAAGTGCCGACATGCGGATGTAACATAGGCGCAACGCATAACGTTGAAGCCAAGCCCCATCCAGAACCTCACCATTGCCTTGCCTTTGGGAGATTATTAATATTACAATTACCTCCTTTTTCTACATTGTAACAAAGGGTGTGGAAAGGAATGGAAAGTGCTGGAAGCCTATGGCAGTTACAAGTCACCCTATTAGTCACTAGTAATAAAGAAATAAGTGATATTCCCATGGCTGGTAGTCTCATGACTGGTCAAGTCATGAAATATTAATAGTAAGGGAGCCATGCTTCTGGGCTAACCTTGTATGTAAAAGTTATTACATAAACCCAGGAATTTGTTGTACAATGTAGTCTTGAGAACTTGAGCCAGCAGTTTGGTGCCATTTCTATGTGTAATTGTTTGGCACCTGGTTGTGGGTCCTTGTGCATCCAAATAGAAATAAGCAAAAAATATAAGTGTTTTTAAAGATTTTCCTTGGGCTTGAGGAGTTTGATGATTTAAGAGTTAATTACTTGTAGGTAATTCACTTTCAAATGGCCAGCCAAAATATTATAATATTTTTTGGTAGTCCAGATGAGACTGATTTAAGTTGGATTATTCCTTGGAGGAGAGGTTTGGACTCCTATATACTGAACCAGTTGGAAAGTGACCAGACTAACAAGGGATCACCCCCTGTTCCCTAACACTCTTCCAGTCATCCAAATTCCATTCTCTCTCTCCTATGCTTCTGTGACAGATAAGGCTTTTTCTTCTAGTGCTTCGGACACTTGTACTACTGTTTCAGCCTTTCCAGAGGCACTAAGCTTGACTGTATGGCAGATATTAGCTGAGGAGAGTTTTGACAGGATGAACACCAAAAGACTTGAGAAGGTCAGGGAAATGTTTAGAACAATTTTTTGAGATGATACCAATGCTGACACTAGTAGAGGATGATGATAACTGACAAGTATTTTGGCCAGAATTAAGTCTTAAAATGACTATATTGAATTTATCAACAGAGAGTGTCCTCATGGAATAATGTGGTTGAAGTTCTGGAGTTGTTGATGCTTTTTTGTACCATTTGAACTTTTTATATATGCCACATGATTTCTAGTCATGTGACATGAGCAAATACCTCATGAAAGACTCCAATTTTGGCCTTTTTCACTCATTAACTGTTAGCAATAAAACTGTTTTGCATGAGACCTTGGATATGAAATGTTACAATGATGTAAAAAAAAATAATTATTTCTGGAGATTATCTATTATTCCCTTTATATATTGAATTGAATTTTTCATTCAAAGAATCTGGAACAAGTTCCACTTATAGTCAACAATTTTTCTAGAAGTAGATGGTTCAGGAATACTGTACACTATTGTCTCATCTTCTGGGTACTTAATATCTCCTTCAAATAGAATGTCCTGGGTAACTATGGAGGGAAGGTTATTTAGAGGATATATTGGTCTTATATCTATCTAATATATTTTGGTTTTTATTGTGTTTAATTGTAGACAGCCCTCTGCCTGATGTGAGGGTTTTGATTTCAACTAACCACCAACCCAGGGAGGTGGCTACAGGAGATGCATGAGTAGGTGACCGTCGTGTGTGAATGACTCTGGTATTATCAGTATGTGACACCAGTGTGAGTCTTCTTTGATAGGTATCAGAGATTATTCCCAGTGTGTCCAGACAATTGTTTATATTGCCCTGATGGATCTAGCCCGATATAGCTTCAGGTCACGTGTGATCATGTGAGGGTACCTGTAGGTATGCAGGGGGCTGAGTGACCACTTGAGGATAATAGTCTCTATGGAAAAATATGAGTAAAATTGTAGATAATTTGCAATACACTCAATGATGTATTCCCACCTAGTCCAGAGATGTGAGTGATGATGATGAAGGTAGTAGCCCAATATAATCATACAAGAGATCCAGACTTCATCGATTACGATGATAAACAGTGTTCTTTGAGTGGGAGACTAATTTGTTATTGTCTATCTATCTGTCCTTTATAGGGAACTCAAGTCCTAAATACAATCTCCTGCATAACTACCCTGAGATGGCATCCACATGTGGTCGACCCTATGTGGGTTGCCACATTTCCAATATAATTCTGTCCACCCTGTTCATGTGGTCCAACTCAATGTGAAAATACTCTTTCCTCCTTCTTGCAGTTCCCTCAGCTTCTGTACCAGTATCATCCCCCCATTTCTATGTTGGTAGGTGCATGTCACCTGCATATATGCACCCCAAATGTGTCCTCTTCTGCTTCCTAGCCCATGATTTGTATGCCTCTCTATATCTATATGTCCTATGACCTATATTGGCCCCATAGACCCTGCTCCAGGTGTCTCTGTTTCCTTTTCATCCCTTGTATCTCTCTACCTCAGTGGGGACCTAGCATATAGGCCGCTGTATCTTGATCTGCCATCTCTACATATATGTGCGGTACTTTTGTATGTACTTTTCTAATATTTCTAATACTACTTTTGTTTGTTCCAGTGATCTCTTATTCCTAAGTATATCTCCTAAGTCCATTTCTCTGCATATATGCACTTCTGTGCTCCCAATCCTATGTCTCCTCCTAATTCTCCCCTAGTCCCCTGTCTCCTCTGTCTCTCGTCTCAACATGTTTATTCATCAATAGCTGCAATCGTCAAACCCTCATTGGCATAGCAGGCATTTGCCAATTTCCGGCGTATCGAGCCCCCATGGTGCGCTTTGACTCTCATACTAGAGTGGCAACACATCTCTGCCACAACCTAGCACAGTACACATCATTGAGTGACTAGGAATACGTTCAATTTCTGTTCCAGTCATTTTCCATAACTTCACCACAATGTCTTTCAGCAATCTTCCAAATTTTAAGGAGCTTCCCAAATTCAAGGAGCTCCTGGGATGTGCATGGGACGTCTGGGGAAAGGGTGATGAACTTGGTACTGTGAATCTACTCACAGATGAGGTCGTCCGACGTACAGCCAGTGAGCATATACAGTGAGTAGCACCAAATCTGTGTTGTATGATCATCCAATCATAATACCAGGACGGGGAGGAGAGTCTGTCTCGATTGGTACGTGCAGAGAAAACATCGATATCTTCTGTCTCTCGTTGATTGGTGAATTACAGGCCACTCAACTCGCCAAGACAGGTATGGATTTTGAGGGTCAGCAAGCGTTGTGAATACTCTGACAGGTTCATGCAGCCTTTGTTCGGCCGTATGCAACCAGATCATACCATTATGTCCACGACTCCTGTCCATAGACCAGCCACTAACGATGATGAGTTACACTTTGTAAGAAAGAAGTTGAACCACATGAAGATCCTCCCCTTCCTATTCTTAACACACTTAACCAGGTTGAAGACATCAAGGCTGCCGCAGTTCCAGAAGGTGTCGAATTCTGTCAAGGGGATATTTTACTCATAAGGATGGGCTTTTTTCTGGTTCATTTTCACGTTTAGCGGTATCTACTTTACGTTAATAGATCCCGCTTCTTCTTCTTTAACCAGAGATTCGCATCAAGTTCCCAAGGTGAAAGAGCCAGCTTGAGATGCAAAGCGGAGATATTGTGAGTACCTGGCTGTACCCTAGTTGCATATAATTAACCGAATATTAGTTCTGGGCTCGAACAAGGCCTCGAGATGAAGGAATTTCTCTGGTAGTACTGCAGTTGTTTAATCATGGACATGCTAATCTGAATTTCCTTTCACAAAGGAAACAATCACTTCGATGCGGTTGCATGCGACCAGCCAGCACTAGAATGTTGGCCTGCTGTCGAGAGAGAGGATCTTTTGCACCAGGTACATTTACTTTCCTCACCGGTTATGCCTGCTCAAACCTTGTTTTCTTGATGATAATCAGACTCTCATTGGGAAAGCATTTCTTATCCACTGATGTTCTAGGATAGGCTGATCAAAGACTCTGGGGTATGTCAATCGGTAATTCCCCCTTGTCTTTGATTTAATGTTTGAATATGACTGCGTCTTTCAGGCGAATTATTTCACTTGGAAACCCTTTCAAAAGTGGCGCAGGAGACAGGGAGATATACATTTTTCCTCTCTTCGTTGCCTCTTAACGTTCTGGGTGGAGTTGACTCAACACCTAACGCCACCGCAATATTATGAGGCTTCGCGAGAGAAAACAATACTCGGGGAGCAAGCACTGATTCGTATTACTCAGACAGGGAATGACTCAGATTCAGAGAAGAACCAAATTTTTTGAACCCTTGTGTTTTCAAGGGTCATGTAACATATTTGATGTTTCTGTTCCTTCTGGTCGAGAATGTGTTAATATTGATTTATTGGTTTCTTGAGCGAAACTCCTGTTTCTGCTGGATCCCAATCAGCTCTAAATGGAGGTTGAGGTGCGGAACTAGAATTGAGAATATTTTGAGACGCGACAAATGTCCTGTTAGATGGTCAGTGCCAGTGCGAGGAAATCTTCATCGTAGTATATGAGACATAGTGATCTATACGCAATCTAATCCAATATTGTCAATGAAATCTGGTCTAAATGATAAATATTGAAAAAGGAAACGTTTATAAAACGTGAAGACGAGCGGTTTCCACTTAGATAGAATGATGCTCTAGAATCAATGAATCGCTAACCAAGAAAAGGAGAGAATATAATAGGCAATCGAAATCTAGTTCTATAGGGTGTCTTTGGAATCGTAGCAATTACACTGAAATCAATTGACTCATGAAATATCAGACAGGGAAATGTGTAGATTGACGGACCGTTACCGTCCACGGCAGGTCCCGCACAAACCCAACGTACTGCTATCAAAGCGCTGATGGTGTCCATTCCGTGCGCGGCAAGAATGATGTCGGGCGCAAGCTACCACTCCTTGTGTGCATGCTTGGCAGCCCGCTTGCTGTCCATGAGTACAACCGACCGGGATGTGTTGTTGACTTAGCAAGCAGTGGGACGACATGCAGTCTTCTACAAATGTGTAGGGGTTGGAGAGATGGCCACAGGCGAGATATTTAGTTTGGCCTTCCATTACTGTCTGACACATCTGAACCAGAGGTCGATGAAAAATTGAGTCTGAACCAGGTCTTGGAGAACGCGTAAAAAGGAGACTCACTTTCGATGAGAGCAAAGTTGAATGAAGATCCATGGGGCATGTATGAGCGTAATTTAAAGTCAAGTATGGCTTCCCACTGGCAGCATTCGGAACAAATCATCTCCAGGGACAGTTGGTGATGCAGAGTAGTGAACCATTATACAAAATACATCATAATGGCGAGTGTTAAACCCTGGTGTGTCACCGACCTCAGAAGCTGCGCTGTATTAGACACCTATCCCTGATTCTAGAATATAAATGTGAGGTGAAATTATTGAACTTGATGTAAGAAAAGTAGTGGCCATATGGTAAGACCTTCACTGCGGTGACAGTGGAATTCTAACCAAAGTATTGGAAGAAGATCATGAAAAAAAAAAACCCCCCGAATTGACTCCGAAATGTTGTGTATTTTAATCGACTGCAACAAATTTATAAGGGCATATAGGAAGCATATATCATGTTTAGCGGAGACTTCATCATGTTCGAGGCGCGGCAACTCAGAGAGACGCTCGGTTGGTTATATCAACACCTTCCATATATGTGAGTCTACCACGAACGTTCTTAACCATTGGCATTGCTCTTACCTTTGCCATTGCTCTTACCCGTTGAGCAGAAGACTACAATAGCGGTGGCACAATAACGTAGACGCCGACATTAGCGTCGCGCCTCTGTCGGCAAAATATCAAACCTGTCGGCAAAATATAACACACCTGATACTAAGCGTCTGAGCCTGATCAGGACATCAATCTGATTCCGCTATGGTTTGCCAACTTGCTCGGCCACAGTTTGTATTCCTCCCTGAAATGCATCAGAGAGGGGATAATATTATATATATACAAGAAAAGGTAATTTACATAGCATCTTAATGATATTTTGAATTCGTCATTAGGGTGAGTTCTGCGATCGGACTGGAGGCGTGCTTGAGATCCAAGAGGTGGCGCCAGGTGGCCAGATGTGGGTGCTGCCCGCCTCTGTAAATAACACCCCTCGGCGGAGATCCACGGTAGTCTTCAGGCCGGCTCAAAACAGCAGTACACCGCTTCCTGAGCATCATGCCCAGATGGTAGCCGAAGCATTAGTGTATTCATTGTTCTTTTGGTTCCAGGCTCTTGTCTGATATGCAGACACTCGGTGCTCTTATTTTCGGTAATACCTTCGGTTCAACACTCCAGTAACATGAGTGGAACTCATTCATCTCAGAAACCCAGTTCTGTTTGCATGTCTATGTAGGTTTCTACTTTTTTTGCGTCTTTTCCAAACACTGATCCCAAAATGCTTATATCTGTTCAAATTCTGCACGTAAATTCCAACACGCCTTCTTCCTGTTGGAAACATTGATCAGGTAGGTCCTATGAGTAATTCATGTCTTCCAATGAAAAACGGTCAGAAGATAACGCCCCAGCTGGCTGATCTAAATTAATTTAAAATTAAAATCCCTGTACACAATACATACAGCCATTTAAATGGCATGAAAAATCCTCCAAATCTCCATCTCCAAATGGCTGGGTCACGCACGGGATCCAGCCTCCCCACGTATGTGCGTTCGGCACCATGTTCTCACATTTTCCCCCAAAATTATGACTTTGTTGTCCTTGGAGCACAGCACCAGATGGTCCACCACTTTCGACTCTGACACGACCCACTTTCCGGGCGGCCAGAGGCATCTCTGCGCAAATTGGCAGCACACTTTGTACTCTGTCGCGACTGCCAATATCCGGACGCTGTGATTATCCGTGCCATCTGCTGACAGTATCTTCTTTTCTATTGCGTCTAGTTCCGACATTGGTGAGAAATCATCCAATGCCGGGCTATCTTTGTTGGCCCTACGGATTTGGAACAAAGTTTACATCCACCAGCCGGTGGCTGATAAACTATTTGAAAAATTGGGGACAGGACAAGCGCTACGCGTAATCTTGCCGTGTTCCTCGTTGTGCCTGGCCTGGGCATCCCGATATACGTCTCTGGAGCTGCCCTGCAATTGGTCCAGAGTGGCTGGTTGGCGCCGGTGTCCTCAGACTAATTGCCACGATTGCGATATTTGTTTTGAACTGTTAGGACCACAAACCAAACGATCTGTTGGTAAAAGCAACTGTTTTTGTGATGGAGAAGGTGCTCACTGATTCCCTGCCTCATCTTTGATGTACTTTGGCTCTGATCCATCACTATGAAGCTCACATGGCGCCAGATCTGTTTTTTTCTTTCGGCCGCGCTAGCAAAACATCGCCATTAGTACTCCAGCATGACACTCGATATCATGGCTCACCGAGGGATGACACTGGATACCAGCAAAGAGGAATCCCCATTAGGATGTTGGTTGTGACATTGTTTTTAACCTCCACACGAAGAGTGACCATCAAGTTCGACTCACTTGAATGAATGGTGGATTTACTCATGCATGGCATGTTGCGTACGTGATTGTACAGTACATAACGGCCACGTGATTGCACAATCCCATGAAAGACTACCCCGGTAAGGTCCCATGGGGTGTCACAGTTGAATACACCGAAATTAAGAACGAGCTGGCAAGCAAAAGTTCGGCGCTATGAGGTTGAAGTAAACACTGGAATGTGATAATATTTGTCTCAAAGAGAGAACCAATTAGAGTGCTCAAAGCACTAGGCATTTATAGTGCACTCAGATACATGATGTTGCGTAGCCCAGCATTCACTACTAGATGTTTGAATGCTATCTTAAAGGAGCCATTTCTATATGAAATGGGTTGAATATGGAGTCATGAGTTGGTGTGAAGGCCACACAGAGAGTGGGGTGTAGTTCGCTGGGGCAGGCACACCCTCATATAACGTGTTCAGCACAAATTGAGGAACAAGGTGTGTGTCCTGATGATACTAGTTGCCTCATCCTTTCCACAATGTGTGCCATGAATTGGGAATCACAGCTAGGGTAATACCTTGCTGGTGAGATGGTTTCTATATAGTCTTGGGCCTAATTGTGTAATAATGGAGGAGGATATGAATTGAGGATTGGTGTAAAAGTGTGGGCAGATGCCTTTAATAAAACAGAAGGTTCTAAGGTTTTGGCTTGGGCCAAACTCCCAGTGCCTGAGCTAAAGTTTCGAGCCCTTGGTTTGTACCTGATGGGATGGCCAGTTGCCTGTCCAATGCTGTGCAAGCCTGTCTCCAGTCCTCCCTCTTCTCAACTTGCCTACCCCCTTTGCCCTCAGTTCCCCACTCCCTTGCTTCATCTTTTGCTCCACTCTTCTGAGGACATGTCCTAGGCCACCTAGAGGTCTCAAGGGTGCTGAAGGTGCCAAAGCTTATGGTCAAGCCCTTGGGCTGTCAAATAGATGTCCATACTAGCCTGTTCAGTCTTGGTTTGGCATGTGGAATGGGTCATCCCTGACAATGTTTATATGTAGACTGAAGGGAAACTGAAGTAAATGTACTGAATGTACTGAAGCAAGGATTGAATATATATGAGGGATGTTTGTCTTAATTACTGTGATGGGGGATAATGGTTGGTGGATGGACTAGCTACCGTAGTACAAAGATTTGTAACTAAGGGATGTGTAGCTAATTTTATATGTGATTATATGCTCTTACGCAGACGACGCACGGCGGGTCGATCGTATGTAAGCGCTGGTCCGAGGAGCTGGCGGCGATGTGACTGTAGGTCGTGTAGGTCGATTGTGGGTGATCCACAATGGTGGAATATGTTAATACAGGTGTGAGTGCAATGGATAGTACCTATATAGTTATCCCCGCTGGGTCTGCAGCCTTGAATGACGACGAGTAGTGCTTTGACCCAATGCGGTTTGACGTCACGTGAGTGCGTCGAGTAGATATCAAATATAAGTACGGGGGGTTTTCGGTATGAGAGACTGGTAGTATTGATTGTAGCTACTTTCTCTTTATACAAGTAAATCATGTAACTAAAATATGATCCGTAATTAACGGATTTTGTAGAGCATATGCAGGGTCGGCCCACTGTGGGCTGCCCCAATGGAATCTTCATAGAGATATGACACCTGTCAGTGGTGCCATTTGAATAGAGTAACTTCTCCCTTTGTTCCCTTCCTGTATGCAACATTTATTGCCTCTCTGGGCTGTGTCTCGTGTCTCATTCTCCTGTTTCTCAGTCATCTGTCCTTGGTGACTGCGTATATACGTCCCGGTTCCCTCAGTTCTCGTTCCTTTACATGTGAGTCTCTTCCCCTATGTTCCTTCTATCTCCTCCTGTCTGTTTTCCCTCTATCTCCTTCTGTATTCCATATGTTTCGGCTCCTCTGGCCCCTATGTACCCTGGTCATCTGGGCGCTTAGCATCTAAGTCACCGCCGATTTGAGTCTCTCGCACGGTAACTACTAGTAAGTCCGTGTTCTGTACTACTTTCCACTGCATGCTCACTAATACCTATCTTGTACACTTCTTTACACTATTCTTTCCATTTTATACAATCAAAATATGTGTCCAATGTATTTTTGTCCTTTTCTCATCCCTCACTCCCTTCTCCCCATTCCTTCCACCGTTCATCACAACAGTTTGATGTTTTATCAGAGTATGTGGACTTTGGTTGATACAACCAAGTAAATCAAGCTCAGTTAAATCATACATTGACAATTGGTAAGATTGGGGTAATAAAATATAAAATATTAGATTGGAGGCTGTGTTGTGGACCCTGGAAAAGACTTTTGGTGTTAGATATATTGTTGTAACGAATGGTGGAAGGAATGGGGAGAGGGGAGTGAGGGATAAGAGAGTAAGGACAAAATACACTTTTAGGTGTATATTCAGTTGTATAACAGTATAAAATAGGGCAAAGAACAAGTATTAGTGAGCATGCAGTGAAAAATAGTATAGCACATGGACTTACTAGTAGTTACTGTGCAAGAGACACAATATGGCAGTGACTTAGATGCTAAGCACCCAGATGATCAGGAGATGTAGGGGCCGGAGCCAAAATGTATGGAGTACAGAAGGAGACAAAGGGAAATGGATAGGAGGAGATGGAAAGAACATAGGGGAAGAGACTCACATGCAAAGGAACAGGAATTGAAGGAACAGGAATTGAAGGAACTGGGGTGCATATATGCAGTTACTAAGGACAGATGACTGAGAAACAGGAGAATGAGACATGGGACATGACTCAGAGGGGCAATAGTCATTGAAAATGAGAAGGGAACAAAGGGAGAAGCAATTGTATTCAATGGCCACCACTGACAGGTGTAATTCTCTATAAAGATCTCATTGTGGCAGCCCACAATGGGCCGACCCTGCATATGCTCCACAGAATCCAATAGTTACAGATCATACATTATAGTCAGGAGTTTTACTTGTATAAAGACAGAGTAACTACAATGAATATTACTAGTCCCTGATACCAAAACCCCTCTACACTTATATTTGATACCTACTCTACACACTCATGTGACATCAAGCCACATTAGGTCGAAACACTTCTCATCGTCATTCAAGACTGCAGACCCAGCGGGGATCATTAAACAGGTGTAGTACATTGCACTCACACCTTCATTCAATTAGTTTATTATTGTGGATCATCTACTGTAATCAACTCAACTCTCCTTCACACCTCCCACCAGGTCCTCGGACCAGCGCTTACATATGATTGACCCACCGTATGCCGTCTGCATGAGAGCATATATTCATGTAGAATATTAACCACAAACTCTGTAGCTACAAGTTCTTGTATCATAGCAACTAGTCTAACTACTAGTCCATACTCCCCATCTAAATATCCTTTATATATAACACTTCAGTCTATCACTGTGTCAAGTGAAGCAAACAAAGGAAGGCAGGAAGGCCTCCTTGTACTAAGGTAGAGGACATACAGATTCCACTAAGGTCATGTGACTCAAGTGTCACATCTACCATTTCACACAAGGATCTGGCAACATGCCAAATACTATTTTAGCTGAGTTGGACAAGGCTGATATTATATAGTGTAGCTCAATAATTATTTCTAATAAAATTTACCACCCTCTGTAGCAGAATATAAAATTTTGCACTGTGATCATGACCATCATATCACATGACCTTAACAGAATCTGTATGTCTTCTACCTGAATTTATAGGCTGATTAAGCTAAAGAATCCCGTAACTAAGGTAGAAGACAAACAGTTTCCACTAAGGTCATGTGATGTGATGGTCATAATCACAGGTGCAGAAAATTTTGTTGTCAAGTAAAAATTGTATATTTGTCAAATACACGTACCAAGACCCATTTCTTCAGTAGTGCTGACCGAGCAGCCATCCTATGTCCATGTCCAAGTGTCCACGCCACATGCATATCACTTGGAATGCTGGTCTCATCTCAGCACATCCACCACCCACACACCCACTCCCCACCCCTCGGTTTGTCTCACCTTGGGAGTTTCTGTCCTTGTTCTATCCTCGGTCACAGCCCTTGTTTTATAGTTGGGCACTCCCTATAGTCCTATCCTTGGCCACATCTCTATTATTCTATCCTTTGATGCTCTATCCCCGTTTTACATTCCTTCATTCTAATTTTACTCATTGTGGACAATAACCACATGCTCTGCATACCTTATTGTTCCACATTCCTTATTTCACATGTCACTTCTTAACCTATATAAGTAGGACATGCATGTACATATTTCCTCATTTTGGGTATCAACTAGGCTTAGGCCCTTTCTGTTAGAACCAGGGACTATTGAGTCACTTCATATATATATTCAACATTCACACTGCAATATCTCCCCCAGCTATTCCCAGATCAGGACGCAACTTCATATTGAAGTTATATTCATCATGGGGAACCTACAATAATATTCCTGTGATTTAGGAGCGGGTTTTACCCCACACTGTCTACCCAGCCCCATGCCTACCCTAAGGGCCGGCTCACCTCATCTGGACACGTTGGGAGGGAGATATACTGGCATGTGGCTTCTTCATTCAGTTTATCTTTAATTCTATTCTATTTCCAAATTCCCCCTGTGAAGTTTTCCTCTATATCATTCCCACCACATATATGCGGGTGTACCACGCACACGGCTGCATTAGGCCGGCTTCTAACTTCACTCCATGAAGTTTTCACTTATAAATACATCTCCCATTTCATATATAGTACGAACACTTTGTAGTAGTAAAAACAAGCAATTATACCTGTATCGTTACCCCCCATCACACTAGCCCTTAGGCTACGCTCGAATATCTTTGTCTCATGCTGAACCGGAAGGTTAAGCGCCGAGCATACTTTCCTATTTAGGACTAAGACACCAGCTACTCATCGTACAGCAAGGCCGGGTCACAGTTGGGTTTCCAACCCCATATATTATATTATACTACTACATAGTATATCTAACTTGTGGGAGAACCACAAAACATATAAACCGACACTTTGGCACCCAGGCCAGATTCCTGGTATGGCGCCTAAGCGGAGAGTAAACCCGGGACTCAGCTCCAGTAGATTCACTGTAGAGCAATATATTTCCTAGTGATAAATACTATAGAAATCACAGGAAAATCTAGGGAACCATTCCCCTCATTATCCCACCAACTCTCCGATATAATAGCGCGGGAAAACCCCAGGAAACCCTATCTGCCAGACCCATCTACAGATTAAAAGTCTCAGGTTAATCATCACTTTCTACCTTCTTCCCCTCTGTTAAGTCCTTGACTTAGGCTGGAATCATCAGCATCCTCCTGAGTATCTGTCTGTTGCAAATCGGTGGCATGCACAGCAAGTAGGGCACAATGCACGAGTATGTTGAAGCCAATGCCACTACTCTTGGCCTGTAGGACTTGGCCATTGTCTGCCTGACCTTTTGGCAGTTCTGAAGTCTGTCAGTACCCAAAGCTTGACAGTATACCCAGAATCACACTACTTTCCATGCCTTACGAATATGGTCTTATCAGACACCTTTTTAATGATCTTTCTATCTTCGTATTTGGAACTGGGTTCCCCGGTAACCCTTTCTAACTGTTTTGAATCAAGATCTGCTCTTAGCTTCATCGGATCATCTTACTCCCAGAAGGGTGTCCAACAAGACAGATCCACGCCCCAGCATTTCCAACCCAATACCAGTATAGATTTGGAAACCATCCAGTTCAGAAGAACTCCAGTTTTTCTGGGTGACCAGGAGGCAATGCCCCACCCTCAGCACTCTGTCCAGCATGCTTGATCAATTAGCATCAGCTCACAGACTTTTTGAAATATTCCTTATGATTACGATCCATCTTTGAACCTTTCTCAATCTAGTACTGCTTGCTAACAGTACAGATATGTCTACTAGATTTTCTGTTCAGACAACTTCAGTCCACCCATCTGTCTGTCATGTCACTAGATCCGTCAGTCGGCAATATTCGGGAACAACTCGCTCACCTGCTATAATCCATTGATTAACAGGGTATTGGGCAGTATTACATTCCATCAAGCCACTAATGTTTTTAGGTGCATCCCGATGGCCTCGGTCTAGGTGGCACTTGCCACTGTTCCAAAAGCCTCACCCAGGATCCTGTTCCATTGCCGGAAGCTCTGCCAATAGCTCTAGTCAATGCAACTGCCTTGTGCATGCTTGTATACCAAAATGGCTAGCAAGTTTTTGGCTGGGACCTCTTGGTCAGTGTTGCCACTCAGCAGTTTCGGCCAAGGTCTCTTCTGCCTGCTGTCAAGCGTCGGATACTGATGGACTTTGGTACTGCCAAGGGGTGTTGTCGAAAGGTTGGGCAGACTATAGCCAAGTCCTGCAGGCCAAGAGTAGTGGCATTGGCTTCAACGTACTGGTGCGTTGTGCCCTACTTGCCGTGCATGCCACTGTATTTGCAACAGACAGATACTCAGGGGGATGCTGAGGATGCCGGCCCGAGTCAAGGACTTAACAGGAGGGAAGAAGGTAGAAGGGCCTAAGCCTAGTTGATACCCAGAATGAGGAAGTATGTACATCCATGTCCTACTTATATAGGTTTAAGAAGCAACATGTGGAATAAGGAATGTGAGACAACAAAATATGCAGAGCATGTGGTCGTTGTCCACAGCGAACAGAATTA
>QLPG01051293.1:3724-22445 GCA_003314385.1 Gomphus sp. MG54 | reverse complement strand
TCACTGTCATCTGCGAATGCATCGGGCCTTCCCTTCCCTTCCTTGACGCTACCTTTGCCTCTGATGCTTATCTTGGCTCCGCTCTCTCTCTCCATCTTTTTAAGACTGTTGCCCCGAGGACCCACAAGTAATCCGAAGAAATTGATCTCAGGGAACTCCTTAACAGGAATGTAAACCTTTTCTTGAGGGCGATGCGAACGTTTCTGTTGGTGGTATTCCACAGGGGGACGGAAGTTGGGATCGGTTTTCAGAGCACGATCGACCAACCTAACACGCTCATCCTCGAGCTTCTTTCTGTACCGCACTTCGCGAGTGTTGGAACGCCGACCATGGGCGTCATAAGTAGGAGGAGGAGACGGAGACCTAATAAAAAGCTCTAATTAAATATCAGTAAATCCATAGTTCACCACACCTTTCTTTCTCAGGTGGAACGTAATCATTAAGCCTGAGCTTGCGATTGATTTCTTCCAACCTAAGTTGGATTGCGTAATTGTCAAGCTGTGCCTGTGAGACCCCATTTGCAGATATGGCAGTAGGGAGACCGGGAAGCTCAGTTTTCGTGTCCCCCCAGCGACTGCGCCGTTTGCGCGGCGCATTTGGGTCCACTAAATAAAAGCAAGGAAAGTCAGTATTCGGAAATGCGGAGGAAACTATGTCGGGATATCGGATACGAAATACAGTAGTCCGAATCAAAACTTACTGTCAGTTGGAGTCAGTGTCTCTTCTCTCGGTCGTTTCCCGGGACTCTCCTCGGGAGCACGGGGAAATGCAGAGGGTGAAGGCTGCGCAAGCTGAGGCGGGGCCGTTTCAACGGGAGCAGGTCCAAATCGTCTGCGATTGACAAGAGGGACTAGGTAATCATCGTTAGATTTCTCTTTCAGCTTCAGGAAGTTGTAGAAAATTATCAAGTACCCTCATTAGTGCCAGTGATTTGTTTCGTTGCTGCTTTCCACATTTTGCCACAAGGTTGGTGATGGTGAGGAAGGAAGAAGTAATTGCTTATGTATGCAGTGCTTATGAATGCATGTAACATAACAGTGGGCGGCTGTGGTTCCACAGCTTGACTCTTGCTTGCCACCTAGCTACAGTTGAGGTTGTTACTGAGAGTCTTTTGTTACACGTTATGTCCAAACGCTCAGCTGAAGGTAAATACCTTTCTAACTTGTCGCCCTATGTTATGCTCAATCACTCCATTTTAGGGTCACTAGAACCGTCTGCAAAGCGACTGCGCAAGTCACAAGATGCTGAAGAGTACATAGACATTGATGAATCAGATCATGAGGATACCGCAGCGGCGGATGCGAATCTTGTACCTCGCGGTGCCACTATCAACTTTAGTGCCCTTACCCGCAAGCTTGCGGAAGCCAGGAGAGCGAAAGGCCCTGCAGATGACCTGACACTACTCAGTGCCCATCGTAGGCGACAGGACATCTTAGTCTCTCATATTTTTCAAGAATCAGACTTCTCCTTTCTGAATCTGAAGCCGGACCATGCTTCGCGTCCTCTATGGATCAGCCCTGAGGATGGTCACATAATACTTGAGGGATTTTCACCTATCGCTGATCAGGCGCAGGACTTTCTCGTTGCTATTGCCGAGCCTGTCAGCCGGTGAGCTATCGACAGCAAACCTGTTATATGCAATGCGGTGACGAGACTTGAATTAGACCTGCATTCATTCACGAGTATAAAGTAAGGTCCTCCTAATTATGAAAAGCTAGTTCTCAACGACATGGCTGCGAAGCTCACCTCCTATAGCCTTTACGCGGCTGTGTCTGTGGGATTACAAACTTCGGACATTATAGAGGTTTGATACCTCATGTACACCTATCTACGTTTGTTGCTATGCTCATATCTATGAAGGTGTTAAATCGCCTGTCGAAGGTTTGTCTCCGATCGTAGGATAGACTTTACCTAACCTGTCCTGCATGCACGCTGTCAGGTTCCGGTCCCAGACTCAATCATCAACTTCATCCGGGATCGTACTGTGTCTTATGGTAAAGTCAAGTTGGTCCTCAAGCATAACAAGTATTATGTCGAATCTAGCCATCCCGACACACTTCAGATGCTCCTCAAAGACGAGGTCATCAATTCTGCTCGAAAGAAAATTTCTGTAGATGGGGGTGGTGCTAGTGTGCCGTTGACCATGGCGAAAGCTCCTCATCGTGGCAATCTTGTGATTCCAGGTACAAAAGAAGCCGACAAGTCAAAAGAGGATGGCCACAAAGACACGTCAGGCCCAAGCAAGCCTTCTGAGGTTGATCTCTTCACCTCTGTCGTGGGGGTAGAAAGTGGTAAGAAACAGTCCCCTCGTACAAAGGTTCTTTCACTTGAGTTTTTTTTTGATTACAGACGAAATCGACGAAGACGATGACAACGTACATGCCTTTGAAATAGAGGACGCAAAAATTGATGTGAGTTACCCCTTTCAAGTCTTTCCGTATTTACAACCTGTGTTATGCAGGATGTCAAGAAGCGTTGCAACGAATTAGAGTATCCGATGCTAGAGGAGTATGACTTTCGCAATGACACCGTCAATGCCAATCTCGATATCGATCTTAAGCCGGCCACCGTGATCAGACCATACCAGGAGAAAAGTTTGAGTAAAATGTTCGGTAATGGGTATGTCCCTTGACTTCTTATCACAAACTTGCCTGATGCTTGAGGTATCACAAGACGAGCTCGTTCCGGCATCATCGTACTTCCTTGTGGAGCTGGTAAAACCCTTGTGGGTATCACAGCAGCCTGTACAGTGAAGAAGAGCTGTCTGGTTCTGTGCACTTCCTCGTACGGTGAAGCTTTTTGTTCGGTGGATTGATCTCAAATCGTGCATAGAGTATCCGTCATGCAGTGGAAGTCCCAGTTCATGCAGTGGTCGAATGTTACAGATCGTCAGATTGCTGTTTTTACTGCCGACCAGAAAGAAAAGGTAAAATTGCTTCTTCTTGCGGCGCCCATGTTCCGATCTCGATTAATGATTTCTCAAGTTCTCGGGCGCGAGCGGGATTGTTGTGTCCACCTATTCGATGGTCGCTAACACGCACAACCGCTCACATGAGTCAAAGAAAATGATGGAATTCCTTACATCAAGGGAATGGGGCTTCATCTTACTTGATGAGGTCCACGTCGTCCCTGCAGCAATGTTCCGACGAGTGGTCACCACTATCAAGGCTCACTCGAAGCTTGGGTTGACCGGTAAGATTTATCAAACTGCCGGAGCAATTCAGTCCAGTCTCTCATGGTCACCAATTAGCTACTCTTGTGAGAGAGGATGACAAAATCACAGATCTTAATTATATGATTGGCCCTAAACTCTATGAAGCCAACTGGCAAGATCTGGCAGCTAAGGGCCACATCGCGAATGTACAGGTATAGTGTTTTATCACGATATCCATATCATTCTCTTCACAAAGTGGTTTGTTACAGTGCGCCGAAGTTTGGTGCCCAATGACGCCTGAGTTCTATCGCGAATACCTGAAAGAACAAACCCGAAAGCGAATGCTGCTATATTGCATGAATCCACGCAAATTCCAGGCTTGTCAATTTCTCATTCGTTTCCATGAGCAACGCGGAGACAAAATCATTGTATTTTCCGACAATGTATACGCCCTGGAGGTGTGTGTGGACATTCGCGATGATTGCCATTTAGCTTATCGGATATGTAGGCGTATGCTAAAAAGCTTGGCAAGTTATATATTCACGGAGGAACCCCACAGGTGGAACGCATGAGGATTTTGCAGCATTTCCAGGCCAACCCAGTCGTCAATACTATTTTCTTATCCAAAGTATGTCCGCCTCTCGGGGGATTGACGTATACTGACGTACCAAGGTCGGCGACACTTCTATTGACTTACCTGAGGCTACGTGCCTTATCCAGATCTCATCCCATTTTGGGTCACGAAGACAGGAGGCACAACGGCTTGGTAAACTTCCTGTTCCATGAGTCAGCATGCACAACTAATTATACGACCCGAAAGGTCGCATTCTTCGTGCCAAGCGCAGAAATGATGCCGGATTCAATGCCTTCTTTTACTCCCTGGTTTCGAAGGATACACAAGAGATGTATTACAGCACCAAAAGGCAACAATTTTTGATAGACCAGGGCTACGCATTCAAAGTTATCACTCATTTGGACGGTCTGGACAGTTTACCAGACCTAGTCTACAAAACGCGAGACGAGCAGATCGAACTCATTTCATCCGTACTTCTGGCCAACGAGAGCGAAGCGGAATTGGGCTCGGACGTTCGAGCAGGAGAAGGGGACCTTGCCGGGACCGTAACCTCCAAGGACTTTGGTTTCCCCGGCAAGATTGGCGCTCCCGCTGCTAAACGAAGCACGGGATCGCTCACCGCTTTGAGTGGCGGTCAACATATGTCTTATATCGAACAGAACAAGTCCGCGAACAAGAAATTGGCTCGAGAGTCTAACGCCAACCGGCACAAGCTATTCGCGAAAAGAGAGAGAGAGAAGGCGCAGGCAAAGAAAGACGCTCGAAAGGCAGCCGGTACAACTGCGTGAAGCTGTGTGGGACCCTATATTTGTTCCACGTATATCGTTATCTTAGAATGTAACATGTTTATGGCGGGAGATCTATCATCCCGGTCATTTCTGGTGAGCGCGCATTGTTAAGATCTATCCGGTATGCCGAGCGTCCAAGATCATCGTGTTATTCACAGAACGAGAGTCGAGAGCCTTGCATTCGGCTCGGGGGTGTACGCAGGGTGCCGTGAGAGTGGAGTCACAGGCAGGTACATGATAGAGATCATGTTATAAACATATACGTCGCGGCGTCTTTCGAGTCCATAACGATCACATGTGCATCACGAGAGTGGATGTGAGGGCTTCATATGCTGCTTGACAAATCTTGTGCCGCGTAAGGCTAACTATCTGGCGAGTTTCAAGAAACTCTAGCCTTCCTAATATTGCCCGTAAGACCAAGGTTCTAGGCACTCTTAGAGCTCCTGCGTACGCCAACTGCGAGTTCACTTTTTTCCAAAGATAGCCCTAGCGGTATTTAGAAGGAAACCTGAAAGCGGAAGGGTGGCGTAAAACGTTTTAAACGCCAAAAGGGAAAGGGACGCGGAGTTTCAAGACCCTTATCTTTCGGTAGTGAACCTGAAGTTTCTTCAGAAACTGACCTAGACTTTAGCATTACTTTGCTGGCTTAGTTCTGGAGTCTATCCCACCCTGCAGGGTCCAAGGTTGATGTCTAAGCTGAGAGTAATGATGTAATCGTCAGCTGCTTTGTGCTCTTGGTGTGACGTCTGGGACGTAGTCAAGGACGGAGAGATGCATAAGTCCGAGGTAGGATTGAGCAACAGAAGAGACTGGACGACCGTTCTCGTTCATGCCCAATGGAACAATCGGACTTCGTGCATTCTAGGCCCAAGGAACCTGACTCCTGGTTCAAAGGTTAGACCATCTATCGCATATACCCAGCCTATCGTTAATGCGCAGCATAGAGAAGTCGATGTTATTGATATAAGATATGTTGAAGTGGAGGAGGGCAAAATAGTCCAGGAGGAAAGGCACCATCACTCTCATCACTTCCTCACAAATCCATAGCAGTAAATCCGAACTTAAACGTTGCCTTGGTGTTCAATAGGCGTATTTCAAATTGATCTTGAACTCGGCAAAGCGGGGGGAAGGTGGGTGGGATGAATTTCTAAGAGATTAAGCACGACTCCAAGCGTCCTCGACACCAGATGGGGTGCTTGGATAGCTCGGTGAGAATCATCCTCGTTCGTATTGATGATGCAAGTATTCACCGCACTTGAAATTTTGCTAATTCGGATAGCTACTAGAAGTAGATGTCCGTCGCCACGTTTCATTCCGTTTCATGAAATACAAGTCCTTTCTAATTTCAAATTGCTGGAGACGTCAAAAAGACCAAAGTCCGGAGGAGGCGTTGTTGACCAGGGTGACACAAAGTATCATCGGAGATGATACTGTAGCCATACCTCGAATCACGATGAGCAGACCGGTTGCCGGTGGACCCTGGAGAGGGAACTGGTTGTTAGATTCAGATACAAAGCTCGCCAAGTCGTCCCCGCATCGGGTAGTCATCGGAAGTCACTTTCCAGCATCAAGAAGATTGATGCCCCATCTTCACGAACAGGCGGTGGAGAAAACAAGCGGTGTCGTGCGCGGTGATGGCGGCTTCCGAGCAACCGGCCTTCCCTGAACCCCAAGAATTTGATGATTGTACAGGATCACGGCTGTGTTGTAGACTGGCAATCACTGGCTGCGAGGTTCTGATATCTGGGGTACAATTCACACACCACCTGGCTGGAAGCACGCAAGAACTCGTATTGTTTATGACAACCCTCCTGAGAATTTTGCGATCCAACCTGAACCGGACCTGTGTCAAGAGTGAATTGCCTCTTTTGGCAAACTTGTGAAAGAATTTGTTTGGTGACTACGATACATATACTGTGTCCGGTAACATTGTGGAGAGGGGTCAATGTGGACGAATTGAACT
The DNA here is from genome assembly GCA_003314385.1 of Gomphus sp. MG54. Lineage (NCBI taxonomy): Eukaryota > Fungi > Basidiomycota > Agaricomycetes > Gomphales > Gomphaceae > Gomphus > Gomphus sp. MG54. The sequence continues at coordinate 15,966 of QLPG01051293.1, read as the reverse complement.
CGGACGAGTAAGATATCTAGCATACAAAGTCCGAAGGGCAATCGAAGTTATGAGACGTACGCATTACACAATTAGGAGATTCCATCAGCCATTTCAAGTCCTTCGTTCTTGTATACATTCTTTACGCCTGCGAAAATTTCCGAACCATTCCGTCCCTGTCCATCACTGGGACAGGGGGGGGAGATGGCACCCGGATAGATTGTGCAGAGAGAGGAGCGCTCAGCTCGCCTCTGGGACTCGGAGAATATTGCGTCACAAGCGCGCGCAGGGTTTGTGGTTCGGTTATTGCGCGGCGATGGCCGTTGCTCGATGCTGTCTCGATAGTTCCGGCACGTGCTTGTTGGGGTGACTGTCGCGCATACGAAATATTCAACACATGGTCGGATTCCCGACGGTTGAGGAAATGCGGGGACGAGTGCTGTCCTGCGTTCGAAGAGTTCGAAAGAGGGTATTGAAAGTGCGAGAAGGGTTCTGGGGGACACAGATGTGATTGTCTTTGATTTTGGGAGGAGTAATTCATGGAGGGTGATTCCTCGGGCATCTCACTGAGCATGTAGGCCGGGGAGAATGCATCGGGGCCAGCGGACGAAGCGCTGGAGGATTGTGAATATGAATTAGAACGTGAATGAACCGAGTCGGGGCTAACGACCCCATTCGTATCGGTGTGTCTGACGGGGAGAGGGTGATGGGTGAAAAATGGGACTGGGGAGAGTTTGAGTGGAGGAGGAAGATGTCCCTCGGCCGGCGGGGAGCTGTCACTGCTGTCTACCATGTCCTCGTGGATCATGAGAGCATTGTCCCACTGGGGGAACTCAAAAGACTGCGTCGACCGATCCCCGTGGACGTAAGGTGCCGTAGCGGAGGAGCTGGGTGATCGAGCCTGAGAGAGGTTCGACGCCTCTGTGGAGACAGTGGAGACGCTGGCCCGACGGATGGACTCGACTAAGTGTGGTTCAGGAGTGCCTGGACCAAAGATTGATTTTGGCTTTTCCTTTCCCGTTGGGCCTCTGCCCAAGAGGGGTCTATCGGATGGAGGTAATTTGAGAGCAGCGCGCAGAAGACTGTTCTCCTGCTCCAGAACCGCAACTCTGTCTTCTAATGCCTGAACAAACTTCTGAGACGAGTGCACGACGGCGAACAAGGGCAATGCTTACTTCAAGATGGGCTGCACGCCTGGCCCTAAATGCGCGTTGAACGTCTCTTGCCCGCGACGGTGGCAAATCCTTATTGACCTTCCTCCCGCGTTTAGAAGACATGGAGGTGTGAAGACGAAGAAGACCGTCCGGACGGTGCTCCCAATATGAGACAAGATATGAGGACAAGCAAAGATATTACAACAGCAAGTAATACACGGAACGAAGAAAAGGAGGTGGTAGTCGCTCAAGTTCAAGTTAGCGCGGTTGAAAAGGGAGCATAGCGACCAAGGTGTCGAGATACGGTAAGTCCCGGAGACCTCATTTGACGTAACCTCTCGTTTAGTTTGGTACTGGATCCTGGCTGAATTCACTGCGGCGCCGGCAAGCCCAAATAGGACATTAAACGTAATATCGTAGAACCTGATATCTTTTTACATTTTATAAGCCAAAAAAATTAATCCCCGGACATGCGTAGTTCGAGTCCCTTAGTCTAGTTTGCACCAATCCACAATGCCGTCTTCACCATACTTTTTCTCCAACCAAGCATTCGCAGCTTGAAAGTGATTGTTGCCGAAGAAGCCTCGGTAAGCGCTCAGAGGCGATGGATGCTGAGAGGACCGTTGCCCGTCAGCTCCGGAAACCCAAATATCGGAGATGGCAACTCACAGCGCTCGCTAGGATGAGGTGTTTGTTCTATTCTCATGGGGATGTAGGGTCAACATCGAAGACCCATAGTAGAAGCTGTGCACACGTGCCTTATCCAGTCGAGCTACACGTTTCTGCGCCCATGAACCCCAAGCCAGGAACACAACACCTCTACTAATACCGACTTTCGAGTCCCCCAAATTTGCCCCGCCATATCGGTCGATAATGTCCACAAGTCGGTCAGTGAATTGCTCCCAGCCTTTGTTCGAATGTGAACCTGCGTGGCGCGCACGCACCGTGAGGCATGTGTTAAGCAATAGCACACCGTTGGCGGCCCAGGCCGAGAGATTCCTGCGGCGAAGTAGTAAATAATGGCCATGACGCGAACATGCGGCAAACCATACCCGTGCTCCGGGGGTTCGAAGTTGGGATATTCAGCCTTGATCTCGGCATATATCTGTAACGAATGGTGTCATTTGTGTTTTCGAGGTTTAAACGGTGGCACTCTTCACGTTTTTTAGGGATGGTGGTGGTGGTACCCCCTTCGGAACTGAAAAGCATAGCCCTAAAATCCGGAAGGAATATTAGCAGCGAGCGCCGTATCTTTTGTAATGTCCCAGACCGTGAGCTTGTCCGGGGCTTAGCGTACAACGATCAGTGTCACAGTGGCAATGAAAACAACTATGCTTACGCATGGTAAGGGTCTTGTCCGATAATGACCACTCGTATACGCCCCAGGGGCGTATGAGACCAGGAATATATTTCCTTCGCTGGAAGTCAGGGTAAGTTGATTACATTGGCTGTTTGATTCCTGAATGTCATGCCTGGAGGAAATATTTTGGTCTGAGAGCGACTGGATTTAGAAAAGTCTTCTGGAAGACCTTCGGTAACGAGCCAGCGTTTCAGAGTGAGAAAATAAGGTTTCTTAATCTCGTCGGTCAGGACTTTCAGCCTGCCACAGGAAAGATCGATTCTGACTGAGGAAAAAAAAAAGAAAATACAGACCAGCTCTTTCCCATTGTTTCCATTTCCAACGATAACAATCTACGCGCTTCCTCACTCAGCGAGGCACGAAATGCATCCAGATTAAGAGGAACAGAATTCAGAGGTGCCACGCCCGATATATTCCTCCTGGGGGTAACTTTTGAGACGCCCTCCTCCAGCTTCGGCCGTTTAGAAGAAGACGCGCTCGAAGAAGCTTTAGAGAACATGTCTACGATACTTATTTGCCGCTTCATTGTACCAGTGCTAGGGCTTTGTTTTTTATTCTCAATAGGAGAAGAAGTGGGCGTTGTCACGGTAGAATTGGTCTCTACGGCCGATTTATGAGCTGGCTCGACATCTTCCAAATAGACGAGCTCGTTGGAAGGCATGAGTACCGCGTCGTGAAAATTACACGCGTCCGTCACGGTCACAGTCACTGACAGTCTCATCATATTCGTATTGCTGTGTAGTCGCCCAATTCAACTCTGCCCACCGTGCCGCGCTCCACGAGATCGACGCCTTCCCCGCCACCAGTTTCAGCTCGGTCGGATACATTTCGCCACCACTCTAATAAGAACGCAAGGCACACATCTACTAGCTTCAGCTCCCCACAGAAGCCGGTGCTAGATTGGAGCACGAGCTACCAGGCCAGTGCATCCTCAAGGTCTGACGTCTATCTAATTGTTGCTTCTCGGAGTTTATTAATACGAGAGTTCAGTGCCGGTGTGACGGAAGAAAGTTCAGACGAAGGTAGTATCGGCAGTCAACAGACTATACATCGTCGAGGCAGGAATCAAGGAGCTCCCAATGACAGTTCCCAAATTACATCAACAGTCAATTCCGTCCTGACTAGGAGGGCGTCTTTGTCAAAATATAATGTTGAGAAGATCATACCGTTGTCTGAGTCGCATATCCCTGCCACAGAGAAAAACGATATAAGCGGGACGCGTCAGATCAAATTCACAGCACCTCGAGCAGCATCTCCTGCAACTGGGCTGCGTTACTCTCTCCGTTCACCTGCATCTTCTATAATGAAGTATCCTACCAAAAGCCTCCTTCCTGACGTTACTCGCGTAGCGTTCAGGTTGCCTTGGGTCAAATATCAGCTACATGTAAACTTGGACTGCAGGACCCTTGGAGAAGATATTCTTCTCCTCGGCGCGCTGATATTTGCACTTTGGAAATTCGACAGGCTGCAAACTCAAAATCATATTTGGCTATTCACTGGTGAATAATAGGGTTCAAGTTCGCGTCGTTTGAGCTAATCAGATATCAGAGATTCCCTTGCTAATTTTGATTTCTATTATTTATTGTCTTTGTTCGTCCCTATCTCCCGTGATGGCAACTTCGATGTCTCGACCCCCCAGACCTTCTTCTCCAGCACCAGGTGGTGCCGGCTTCCGTGCACATGCAGAAAGCAAACGCATCTTACTCTGTCCTCCGCAAATTAATAAGGAAAATTTTGCTCGAATATGGATGTCGGATACGCGCAATTTTAGGTATCTGCAATTTTCATTGACCTTGAACGCTGACAAACTCGCGTAAATGCCAGAGACACGCCAGATGATGGCGCATTGACCGCGCTATTTCTTGGCCCACTTGTTGCGACAGTGTTATTGTTCATATCTGAATCTATGGCAGACGCACCTTCTTCTCCTACTCCTTTACCAGAGGCATGGCTCATTGAAGCGCCTCCTGTTCTAGAACATACTCGCCATCCACTCACTGCATTTGAAGCCCTGCTTCGATCTCGTAGAAGTTTGGTGCAATTAATGACCCTTTCTTCGGGCATTTTACTTGTCCATCTGTTTGCATCCAGGAACAGGCCAAGGGGACAAACATTGAAGGCCACTTCTGTTGAAAATGGACTGTTGGAAAAGCCTTGGCCACCAAGGAATGAAGGACGCAGGTCAATGTCCTATGTTGGATTTACTGCCATCCTCACCGCCGCAGCGCTGCTACTGAAGGCACTATTTATCCATGCCGAGATCAATTTATGGCCAGGTTTGCACAATCATTTTATCCTCTAGGGAAGGGTGTGCTGATCCATTACAATAGATTTGAGCTATTTCGATGTGGGAGTGATTTCACTGTTCTACCAGTTTACCTTGTATGTCTCTCTAAGATTAGCCAGACAAGGTTTCACGTTAGGAGAACTTGGTCTAATTTCTCAAGGTGCTACGGCTCTCTTTATGGAGGTCATCAACTTGACGATCGCAAAGGTGTGTTCATCTGAATTGAGTGTTCCACTACGCTAAACACGCGGACCACAGATTTGGCCCGTTACGACACCATTCATAAAGACTTTCAGGTTGCCGACACCTCTTCTCATATTTCAACTTGCCTTGATCCCGGGCTCACTCCTTACTGGTTTCCTTCTCAGTCCACTCCTTGTCCTTTCGCGACACATAGCCCAGCGTCCCATCAAGCGGCTCCGATTTCCTGCTGAGAAAACCCAACATCGACGAATTCTTGCCCTTGCGTTCTATACATTAGCTGCATTAATTATTGGCGGTCTTATCGGGATGTGGACTCGTTGGTGTCTAGGCCAGCGGGATCCCTGGGTATGGGCCGTTCTCTGGCTGTTGGAGGGCCGGAAAATATGGAGCCGTGCTGCCTTCCTTCTGTACTGGGGCTTGCTGGGGAGCATCAGTGTAGCCGGCTGGAATCGTCAGTTAGCAAGGGCCCGAAGGTTTCGGCATTTGAGCAGTGGTGGTGTGGTTGTACCTGGAGTTTCACCTTTGGATTTGACTACTGACCCTCCAAATTCGCTGATCAATGGTTCTACCCACCTTGTCAACAGCATTAATGTGACGAATGTCAACGTTGATCGATTAGCTTGTGCGGCGACAGAGCTCTTGGATGCTGCGGATAAACGCGTGCCAACTCTGGGACGAAATGCTCGGCGAAAGTATTTTCATGCTCTTGCGGTCCTCATGCTAATTCCAGGGATTGCATTCGATGTGCGTCACCCATCCTGCTCAAGTACACAGTAACTCATTTTCATCACATGCAATCCGGACATTAGCCTGCGTTCGTGCACCTGTCTCTAAGCTTTGCATTTGCCCTCTTTGTGTTTGCGGAATATGTTCGTTACTTCGCCCTGTATCCATTTGGCGCAGTAGTCCACCTGTTCTTGAATGAATTTCTGGATCACAAAGACAGTGGTACCGCAATTTTGAGCCATTTCTATCTGTTGACGGGTTGTGCGGGATCATTGTGGCTAGAAGGGTAAGTAGTTTGTGGTACTGCAGTTCAACTGTCCCTCATTACTTTCGTAGACCTTCGCATATTCTTGAGTTTACAGGTGTCTTGTCTCTGGGCATTGGGGATGCGTTGGTGAGTGTACACGGAAGGGACATTGCCAGATGAGATCTGAGGTCTCTCCAGGCATCCATAGCAGGTAGACGCTTGGGTCGACATAGGTGGTCGCCAAACTCTCCGAAGACTTTGGAGGGTAGCGCCGCGTTTATTCTGTCAGTTGTGGGTAGTGCTTGGGCACTCAGAGCGGCCGGCGTCGTTCCCTATTTCTCGGTATGTCGATCATACCTTGTTGATGGAAGTAATTGACCACAGATGGGCCAGCTTGCCCGGTATACGACTGCAGTGACTCTCGCTGCCGGGCTGGAGGCGCTCTCGATGCAAAATGACAATCTAACTTTACCGTTGTACTTGTGGAGTCTGTTGGTTCTGTTAAAATGTTAGACCTTTGGAGCTTGTATTGAGAAGATTTATAAACTGTGACCGTGCGTGACTAGATGACGTCATAGATCCAATGGGCAACCGAGACTTTGCTCCACTCTTGCGTACCAGACCCTGATAACGGATAGACGTGCTAGAAGCACTCGAGCAATTGCGCATTCTGCGGCTAATCCTACCTTATATCTTCTTCTTCCCCACGCGTTCTAGTGGCCGCTAGCACTCATGGAGCAAGGGTCTGAAGAGCATCGTCGACTGAAACTCCCTGCCGTGCAGCCCATGATCCTTGGAGACGTGGCATCATCCAGCACGTCATCAAATCGATTTTACCTCCCTCCCCAACCTCCTCAATTATCCTCGAAAAGTCTTGGCAAAAGACCCTCTACAGCTACCTTAGCTCAGAGCGCTGACATGCTGTTGCCAACAACTCGCCCTATTCCCACGTTTGGGTCAGAAGAAAACATACTCGCCTGTGAGTCGCGAGGTGCGCGAGGTGCGCGGCCTAATGGGGGACACGGGGTTGTTGGGTCCAGGATCACATTTGGCAGGTCAATGTCCGACGAAGTCACAGGTAATTAATCGCATTTTTTTTTGAATTGCGTTTGCATTGTCAGTGTTCATGATCGTGTCCATAACCAGCCAGTACCGCGCCATCATTACAGCCTCCATCAATTACCGAACCAGCTCAATCACTTCCCATACCGCCCAAGGTACAAGATGAGTTGAATGAAGAGGAGCCATTGGATTGGTGTTCCTTCGTTCAAGCATATGCAGCTGGAAAATGGGACCCACGCCACACGCCGAAGCCACCTCGAAGCCAGCATTTTCCTGGTACAGCATTCAACGAGGTAGGAAGACTAGAAGACGTATCAAAAGCCCCAGGACTCCTGCGTTCTTCAACCGCTAACTCTGGCGAGACTCTGTTGCCTCGGAGGCGTGTTCCCGGTACGACGAGCTCCTCTAGTATCTCACCAAGACTGCCCCTCGAGACTCCTAGCAGTGGGAGCGATTCGACCTCTAGTAGCACCGCGGCATCATCGGTCGCGTCAGCTTCTTTTTCCTCTCCCGTCCCAATGCAACCATCTCCTACTTCCCCTATGTCCCTCAAGATGCGGCGCGAACAGAGTCATCGCAGCGGTGATTCGACCTCTGGCTCCGGCCCTCCATCACAACCACTCCCCAATCTCGCCATGCCTCCTCCCCCTCGCGGTACCCTCTCCCGGAGTCTCTCCGATTCTTCAACTGCTGTCTCTCCTGCACCAATCGAGGGCTCGCCTAGATTGAGTACACATGAGTCTCACCACGACTTTCATGCTGCCGCGGCTACTATGCGACTGGCAGGCGACGGCATTAGTGTGCGACCGCTTGCCCTCCCGAGTCCGGAAGTGGAGCTTACGGATCCATTACGCGGAAATACAGCCTCCATAGCCTTGCCCCGGTCCCGGGAAGCTGGGGACCAGAATGGTGACCAGACAATGTCCCTAACATCATCGGAATCTGGAAGTCAATCTCGAAAGACCCGCTTGAATAGCTTTTGGAATGTTTTGGATGATGTCATTGGGAGCCCTTCTCAAGATTTTGAGAATAGTACTATTCCTATCATGCAGAACGGTTATTTGTCCGCTTTATCTCCTATTTCCGCCAGTCCAGTTGGTACTCCAGCGGAAGCTATGAGAACGAAAATACGTTCATCTGGTAAAGAGCACACTGTTTCTGAACACATTCCTTCTCCTGCTCCTGCACCTGATGGACTACCGAAGTCCTCACCCGAGGATTACTTTACTATCCCACCACGACGAAAAGAGGATCCTTCTACGCTCACCGAAGGGTGGGAAAGCCAAATTCTACCTGACAAGGCGTCTGTGTTACATCTCCCAGTTTTTGAAACTAGTCCCGATTCGTTGACATCATCAGGTGGCCCACTTCGCCCTCCGCTATTTAATCGGACAGTGTCAGAACCTCTTGCTCCTCGTATCAGAGTTCCAAATGATTCCCCGCCCGACCCAGCCTCAGACCTTGAATCTTCGTGTCCTCGGCCTCAGTCCGAAATCATCAAATCGTCGTACCGAAAGGTCCGCGAACAAGTTGAGTATCTTCGACGAGGATACCTCATCCCACCAGTGCCCCCTAGCGAAGGGGAGCGCCAGAAGGCCTTATACAGGTTCGTACAAATTTAAATCATTGAACTAGTGATATAATATTGAACCAGGTTCAACATCGTTCACACGGCCAAGGATGCCAATTTCGATCGCATCGCATTGCTTGCTAAATTGGTCTTCAATGCAAAAATTTGCTTGATTTCACTTGTTGATGCAGACGAGCAGTATGTGTTTTTATCATTGTCTGTCTCCCCCTATGCTTGTTCAATGTCATCATGGCAGGTGGTTCAAATCCGAATGTATGTTCACGTAAAATTAACGGGAAAATATTTATCATTGTACACAGTTGGTCTGGGCCGTGAATGCTCTTACCGGGATGACTCCATCTGTGCTCACACCATATTACAAGAGTAAGTACACTAGTAAAATTCATTAGTGGTCGCATGTTGAAATTAGATTAGTGGTAGTGAGCCTCTGGTCATCCTGGATACTACCCAAGATTGGAGATTTATGAACAATGTATGTTGTGTCGATTCCCTTGAACCCATACTCACCGACCCTTTCATCAGCCGTATGTCGTTAAACATCCCTTTACGCGATTCTATGCTGGAGCTCCTTTGCGGACCGCCGAGGGTTTCAACATTGGGAGGTAATGCAGTGACGTCACTGGCATCAGTGGGTTTATCTCATCTTAGTCGTGTTAGTCTATGCATTATCGATAGCGAACCTCGTTCCGAGTTTGGTCCTCGTCAGCGGCACACGTTGAAGGAGTTCGCGGTAGGGCCTCTTTTTTTTTAAATCCATTTGGAGTTAAACACATCTGGATGTCAAGGCGATTGTTATGCGTGAACTTGAACTGTGGAGAGACAAAGTAGGCATTAAGATGTTATACTTGCGCATGGCTCATATAGGCCACTCAGATCCAACTTCGCATTCGAGATCGCATCCAAATTTCGGCAAGTTTGGTCAACATTCTAGAAGTCATATTCTCATAGCCATTCACAGATGGAGCAGTTTACACGGGAATGTTTAGAAATAGACACTCAGGCCCAGAAAGGTGACCCTCGGCAACTACTTTCGAGCACAAGTATGGAAAAAATCTACGATCGAGCCGCAAAATTGGTCAAGCGGACACTGGATGTTGAAGGGGCAGTTCTTGTGGACGTCTCCAGTTTCGAAGAATACGATTCACTCGATTCGGAGACTGCATTATCAGTGTTCCTGTATCATTCAGATCCCAAGCAGGGACCTCAGTCGAAACCGCTCACATCGGCAGGCTTTGCACAAATGGCTCAGTTTTTCAAAGACTTTCCTGATGGAAAGGTTTCTGAAGCTATTTTACCAGCATGCATAAGGGGTCTCATGCCGGGAAATGTCCATTATGCTTTGAGTAAGGTTGTAGTCAGTCTGTTTCCATCGTTCTCATGTCATTGTCCACCAGCGGTACCTATATTGAACATTGACAAGCGTCCATTCGCAATGCTATGTGCTTACAATAGCAACGCCAAGTCCAAACCATACGTTAGTCATACCCGCTTTTGTGCATGTTCCTCTTTAATTAATGACAGAACTTCAGCTCGAAGGTCACGAACTGTCTTATTTACGTGCCATTGGTATGTGAGGTCACATGGAGACCAATGTGTTCTGATTTCTTTGTCAAAGGGGTCATTATATTGAGTGCCGCACTCAAACGTCGTATGATCTTAGCAGACAAAGCAAAGAGCTTGTTCATTTCGAAGTAAGCATTTTCCGACATGTTTAGCTATATGCTAATAGCGAAGTTTCACAGCATATCTCACGAGCTCAGGTGGGATTGTGCTGTACTTACAATTTGGTCGCAACTCTGATTAGCTTGTTTTTGTGGTTGTAGAACTCCATTGCATGGGGTAAATAGGTTTCACTCTGTGGACAACTCCGTCTAACTCACCTGATTAGATTCTTGCTGCTGCCGAGCTATTATTTGGAACAGATCTGACACCTAATCAAGCTTCTTTCCTCAGCACTGTACAAGCATGCGGGACTTCTTTGGTCGAGACGGTAAACCATGTCCTAGACTTCACAAAACTAAGTGGTGGCTCCAAGGCTGGAGGTTCGGAGACTGTCATCCGCCCTGCCCAGTAAGAACAATTACGCTATACATATTTGCTGACTCACATTTTTCCAGTGTGGATCTGGCAGAGTTGGTCGAAGAGGCCACGGAAGGCTGCTGGATAGGCTATCGAGCTCGACATTCTTCTGAAATTGGCAGCGTATATTCTCCACGAACCGATGATGCAGCTGCTCAAAATGTCCGATTGCGGAGTCATGTAGAAACGGTAGTAGATATTGGCCACCGTTCTCAGGTAAATATATTCCCTAGTAATGAAATTATACGCTCACCTCCTATTGATTATCAGGGCTGGATGGTCACATGCGAAAAAGGAGGTATCAGACGTTGTCTAATGAACCTTCTCGGCAATGCCCTCAAGTTTACCACGGTAAGCTTTCATTAGTTAAGCGAAGATCTAAATTACATTCTAATTCCTTGTCAGGATGGTTACGTTCATGTGACGCTACGGCAATTACCTGCGAATCCAAATTCTCCAGAAGATTGCATCAAACTAGAGTTAGGAGTGTTTGACTCTGGAAAAGTAACCATTTCCAACGGTTGAAAGCACTACTCTCACTAACGCGGGTGGCATTTACAGGGAATCAGCGAAGGCTTCTTAAAAGTGAGTCACCTTAGTGGTTGATTCAAGGCACTCACTCTAAGCTCTATTCAGAATCAGCTTTTTCAGCCCTTTTCTCAAGAAAATCCGCTTCAACCAGGTACTGGTCTTGGACTCGCCATTGTCAACAGCATAGTTCGATCTGAAAGCGTGAATGGTAAGATCGATGTATGGAGCTCGGAGAACGTTGGTACGGAAATCCGCATTATTTTTGAGGCGCAAGCATCGCCCGCAAATCCTCGCGAGTGCGAAGAACTAGGTGACTGGAAGAAGGATGGTTTCAAAAATCCCCCTTCACTTTCACTTTTGGGATTCAATGACTATGGATCTCGCGGCCACACGCTACTAAAACAAGTACTTTCGAGGTATTTGAAGCAATGGTGGCATTTCGATATAACGCCGGCCGACTCGGAACTTGGTGATATCTTGGTGTTGAATGAGGAGATTGAACTCGTACGAAAGCTCATCGATCAAGGAGATTGTCTACGTCCTTTGGTTGTCATCTCTTCTGCTCGGGGCGATCCATACGTGATCAGTACAGTTAGCGACTATGAACGAGCCGGTGGTTTCGCCAGAATAATTTTCAAACCAGTTGGTCCAACATCGCTCCGGCAGGTTCTCCGGCTTTGCGTTCGCATATTGCGTGTAGGACTCCCGGCCCACCATCGAGCAACTCCAAGTCGGTCATCCCTTTTCTCCATTGGTGAGTCTACGACGTCTGCTGAACAACGTGTTGCACAAGATCTCGTCATTGGATCAAGTCAATGCTTGAATCGTCGACGATCGGATAGCCATGAACCTGATGTGGTGTTGCCTTCTCGCCCCATATTACCACCTCGTAGCATTACATACAACCTTCAACTTTCTACTGACTCATCATTGCAACATTCACCGCCGATGGGTGATCTGGACTTGGATGCTCCTAGCAGTCCTTCTGCAACCATCTCTGTTGGGGCGGGAGGTCTTCTACT